>CAAKHB010000802.1:3455-26922 GCA_901007665.1 Aeoliscus strigatus
TCTTTAACACCAGTTTTGAAGAAGTTGTGAGTGTGAGACAGCTGTGAGTGTGTGTGTGTGTGTGTGTGTGTGTGTGTGTCTCTGTGTGTGTGTGTTCATGCACATGTGTGTGTTTGTCCCAAGAGACACCACATTCCTCTGCAAGAACCTTTGGCGCGAGCGCTAGTTTCTTTGTCTGAAATTAGAAATGGCCTAAATGTGAATTAATCCCCAATAAATTGAATCTGATCTTTGTGGCGTTTGATTGAAAGCACGCCCGCTCGTGCAGGAAGCCACGGAGAGAAGCCGGAGCTCATCCAGTCTTAAAATCTTTGGCTCGTTGTCAGACTACGTCCCCAACAAACTGACGTGCGTCTTAAATTTGCACTGCAGCCGCCGACTCCGTCTTTGCACTTTATAAGTTTCGCCCGTGTGCGGTGGAAAATCTTAAGCAATTGTTGGGCTGTCACGTCAGCTTTATCTTAAAAAACTTACAAAGGTTTTCCTCGCTGCCGTACACGGCTGCTTGGGTAACGCTGCCTCCTGTGTCTGCAGACATATTTTTTCTAAAGGTGTGTGTGGCACATCTGTGCAGCTATTGTTTATTCATGGAGTAAACCCTTTGAAATGTGTTAAGATACTTCCCACTCATTATAAAAATCCTGCCACCCATGGATTAGGACTTTGATGTCACCAATCCTGCTTCAAAGGCTTCTTTCACTGCTATTAATCACAGTTTAGCCTCTGAAGATATAGCCAGAGAAAACATTTGGACATCTTGTGCAGAAACTTTGAAATGTTCAGACTGTCTTGCATATGCAGCGCTCGTATAATTTCCGCTGTGTGTGGGGCTGTTGGACTGCTGCGCCGGCAGCTGCACTCGTCCAGGGGATTCAGCTGCAGTGTCAGAGTTGTCTCTGAGAATTGTGGTCACATGAACACACAAACGAATGGGATCAGGGGAAGGGGGCTACTTTTAGTCCTGTGCAACCTCCAAAGATTGTGCGATTGTTCATTCTAGGTTTGGCAGGTGTCTGACTGTTGTCGGGCTTTTCCACCACGCAAATCCAGCACGACTCAACTCGACTCGGCTCGATTCCACCCGGCTTTTTTGCGTTTCCACTGGCGATCGTACATGGTACCTGGTACTTTACGGACAGGTGCTAAACACAAGTGTCACAGAGGGCCGTCCTCTGATTGGTCCCTACAGACAGAGGGCCGTCCCAAGCGCTACCTTCCACACAGGAGTCTACCAACAGTTTTACCGGTGATACCTATTCAGTTAGTTATTCCTTGTCACGTTCTCACTGAACATGGCTGATGTGTTAAACAAACACTGTGGTACAGACATTTTAGTGATTTTTGTTTGGTCAGAACATTTGTTTGAAGAGCTGGACAGAGGTGGATAGAGAGACTGCAGTGGAGTTCTATGTCAGTGATCGTGTGTGTCTGTTACAAAAATCCCAAAACAGTCACAACTTCTCCATCTCCTCCATGTTCCACATTGTCTCTGTGTTTGTATTGCGGCAGAAAAACAAAAAAAAAAAACACCGTCGTGGCAGTTTTGTGCAGCCGGTGTTGTGTCATCAGAACCCACATCAAAGAGGAACTGAATTGTAATGGAAAAGTGCCTGAATGGAACCAAATCAAGTAGAACCAAGCTGGGACTGTGCAGTGAAAAAACACATTACAGTTTGCTACCAGGCTTGAGTTCAATGAAGGACAGTAGCACTGGCCAAGGAAGAAGCCTTTCAGATTTGTTCAAAGCATAGGTGTCAATTTTGGTGGGGACGGTGGGGACTTGTACCACCTCTTCAATATTCATCTTCTTCCTACCACTTAAAAAAAAGAAAGAAAGAAAGAAATATTGCAGCGGCTCTTCTAAAAATGCACTTCCAAATGTGTCTCTGTCTACACCACATGTCAAGGCAAGGAAGCTTTATTTATATAGCGCATTTCATACAGGGCAACTCAAAAACTCCTTTAAAAGACACACACAATGCTGATAACTGACAGTAAAACCTGTCACTACTAATTGTTCAAAAACCCTGTGAAATTGATCAACTTTCTTGACCGTTCGAAGAGCCAGTAGCCAGTTGTCTACAGACCCAGCTCATTGATCAGCTTTCCTGACAAACCCTTTTGACCATGAAAAGTTTCATACTGACTGACGTGGGAGTGGCATGGAGGTTTTAGATAAAACAGCACATTAAGATTTCAGGATGCTGCTGTGGTTACAATTCAAGCACAAAAGTTCCAATCTGTTAAATGATCCAGGAAAAGTTTGGAAAACCTCCTCTGCACATTGGGGCACTAAAACTTAGTCTGTATTATCGACACAGAATTGTATGTATTGTGTATCCTGCAATAATAGCATTCTGCAAGAAAACAACACGTTCTTTTAGCTCAAAAAAGAGCAGTGAAGGTGCCAGTTGAAATGCATTTGTTCTATTTTATCTCATGAACCTGCGTGAAACAAAGGAACTCTTCACATACTTATGCAAATGCTTTGTGTTTACACAAAGTTTTACGGCTGCAGAGCTGTAAAACTCAGGCGGGCTGTTGAATTATTTCATACAGCAGCTCAGTGATCTATTCTGGCTGCTGATGTCACCACAATGACATTTCCCCCTGATGAATGTCAGTCTGTTTTGTTCTGGAACAGGAAATCTGGCCACATCCAGAGCCAGGGTGACGGCTGCCTCCAGATCTTTGCCGCCGCAGCTCAGCTCAGGACGCAGCAAGGTGAGAGAGTCCTGTTGCATGGAATCATCTGATCTCAGAGCTCAATGTTTAGTTTTTTTTTTTCCTTTTTTTTAAAAAAATTTGTCGCTCACAGGCATCACACCACAAGAAGCACAATAAAAACATGTGCCGTGAAGCATGGCCGCACTAATTGACTAGCCTGGTGCTCTTGTTCTCTTGCTGGTGGTGATGCAGCATCACCATCTGGCATTTGGTGCGGGAAAAAAAACAACTTTTTCTTCGAGAAGTAAATTATAAACACTTAAAAGTCTTATGACTTATGTCAACATACTTTCACTAAGAAGCCATAAAAGGTCAAAGAGCATGATATCATGGGAAGAATTCACTTCTGTCTGTGAATCACATCTGGCTGGCTGTTTTTAAACGTTCCTTCTGTTGTGTCATTAATAATGATATGAATTATTATTATTAGTAGTAGTAATTAATAATAATTATACAAAATAATACATGATATATATAACATATATACAACATACATAACATATTAATTCTAATATTGATAACATATTAAAACCAATATATATGTATATGATACAGTATATGTAGATATATGTATATGAAATCATACCTTCACATAACTGACTGGATAGCTCAGTGGGTTAGTTCACTGACTATGGTGCAGAAGTTGTCATCAGATGCCAGTTATCAGCCACAGATGGAAGGTGGAGAACCTACCTAAAGGGGTTGAGAACTTGTAAGTGTCAGCACTTAATGCAACATACTGTCCAAAGATATATCAAGAAAATAGCTGCCCATGATCAACTGCTAAGGACCCAGAGGAACTAACTTGGAAGGACAAGCCATTGCATGACATGTACCACTGACAAATAGAGGAAGGGGCTAATAGTGAGAGAACATACCAGTGGCTGGAAAAGGACAGAGGCACTACTCCTGGCTGCACAAGAACAGGCCCTGAACACCAAAGCAGCAGAGGCTGGAGTCTACCACACCAGACAAGACCCCAGGTGTAGGCTGTACAGAAGCCCCTGAGACATCACAGCAGGGTGTAAGATGCTGGCAGACGAGACATACATAACCGGGCATAGTGTCTGAAAGAGGAGATTGTGGGGTGTGAAGGTGCCAGTGGTGATTGGGACACTCGGGACAGGGACAGACTAGGGACTAGGAACAGTCCCCCAAGCTGTGAGAATGACACATACTGTATATATGTGTGTGCATATATAGACAGACATACAGTCAGCTATGAGTTCATGCCAGTGACTTTCAGCTTCTTTACAACTTGTCTGTCCACTTCTTTCTTCCTTTTCTTTCTTCGACATGTGCTGTACTCAAAGTCCCCCAAATACCTGTTAAAGGTAAGATTCTGCTGAAAATGTTGTCTCAAGGAATCACGGACCAGCCTTAAATTGATGTTTAACTTGTTTGACTTGTTCCAGTCAGGCTTTGGAAAACATCTTCATAAATATGTTTCTCAAATCTTCAGATTTGAATGAGCGAATCAGAATCACAGGCCAGCTTTTAGAGAAAACTTGTAGAACCTCGGAAGAACCTTCAAAAAAGTCTTCTGATGAAGTCTGAGTGATTGATGTAATATGTACGCCGGTGTGTTCTCAATCAAAGTTTGGAGAAAGTTGACGGAAACGTACAGTTCTTAGAACAAGCAGGCTGGAGCGATGAGGATGAAATATGTGGATGTGGAAGATAATCGTTAGCACATCTGTTTGATCAGGAAATTTGACGTTTCCGATTCCTCCTTCACGTACCCCTTCGGGTTGTTTGACGTACCTTTCTTTCCCTACATGGGATTACCAATGCACTTTGCTACGAAACCTTTCCATAAAATATCTATTGCTTCATTAATTTTAATGAAGCCATGAACTGTGGAAGCCATTAGAACGCTCATATTGTGTCCTCGTTAATCCGTCGTCGGGACGGCTGTCTGCTCGATGGCGAGTCTCATTACTGTGAATGCTCCTGCAGTCCTCCGGTGCCCCACAGCAGTGCAGTTATTCTCTACATTGGTAGCTTTAATTGTTTATGGCGCTACGTTATTCAGGCAGCACAGTTAGTACAGCTGTGTGTTCCCACTCCTTCCATTGACAGGAACCTGCTGCAGTCCTACTTCAATCTCCACAAGCCCCCCGACAGTGAAAGCATTCAGACAAACAGTCTCCGATGTTGAACTGCTCCTCAGGTCACGTCCACACGGACGTGTAAATCCACGTTTTGCATCCTTTTGTCCAATTTTCCAATGGATCCTGTAAATGCACTGGTTTGAAACTTGCTGTCATCTGGACGGCGCATCCACATACTTTCTGTATGTAGGTGTCATCGCCCCACCCCCTGACCTCCAGTCTTCAACCTCTTCCCCTCGGCGGCGCGTCACAACACGACATTTGTGCAGCAGATCATACAGAGTGTGTTCGGGCGTCTCTATGTCTATGTGTGTCTGTCTCGTAGCTCCACGTTGAATCTGAACCGCACAGTGTTTTTCTTCGTTGACTTCAAGCGATTACGACTGTACGTGGGAGTCTCTTGTTACCGCAGTAACGCTGACATGATCTGTATAATTTTCTGCATATTTCCAAAACTCCCAAAAGTTTTTTCCCCTTTCAGCACTTTCAGCACTCAGGGTTTTTGTGGAATAGGACCCTGATCACATTCTCACGCCACGTGTGAACTGATGTCACTTATAAACCCCGTGTAACAATGTTCAGAGATGCTGTTCCTAAATGCACAGCACTCACTGGGAACGTTTGTGTTCAGGTGGACACGATGGAGATGATGCGTCATCCAGAAGAAACCACCAACATGAGGAGACAGACGGTGGCCTCCTATTTCCGTGTACGTGTTTTCTTCACTCCTCAGTCTACAGCAAAAAAAAGAATTTATATATTGACATAAAACTCATCACACCCATTCATTCACGTTGTATATATTTCATGCATTTCATTTCACTTCATGATATTCAAGGAATGACTTCATTATCAATGGAGTCAACACTTTGTTTTGTTCTGATTGGCCATCATGACGTATTACTATTGGTCCGGCCTCTAAAGTGTAACATTTTGTCTGGATTTTGTGCTTTTTTTAAACTGGTTGTCCGTTGACAGGAATTTATTTCACAATGGAAGAAGTTCTCTTGAATCAGGCCTTCATGGCTTCATTCGTCAGCCCATGTGATGCCAGCCCTGCATCACGTCTGGAAAAAATGCCTGATGGTTGTTGTGAACAGTCAGACAGAGCAACAACAACAACACGCATTTGCTTCAGCAAAAACACTTTCTGTCCACTAAACACAACTACTGCTGAATCCGACCGATTCTCTTTCTATTTTTGAGTGTGCATGCTCTCCTCGTGTCTGTGTTGGTTCTCTCTGGGGACTCCGGCTTCCAAGCCACCTCCAAAAGCATGCAAGGTTCATTTGTTACTCTAAATTGCCCGTGGATGTGAGAGGGAATGACAGTGGGGATCGGCTCCCACATGAGCCTGAGCAGCAGGTGAGTTTCAGTGTGAATACGTGCCAACAGTTTGTCTTCTTCCCCCAGTACTCTCTGATGGACCTGCTGTCCAAGATGGTGGTGGGGCAGCCGCACTTTGTACGCTGCATCAAACCCAACGATGACCGGCAGGCGCTGTGCTTCTGCGAAGAGCGGGTGATGGTGCAACTGCGCTACACTGGGATCCTGGAGACGGTGAACATCCGCCGGCAGGGCTACTCCCACCGCATCCAGTTTGAGGAGTTTGTCAACAGGTGAGCGCACGCGCCGACACCTCCCCCAGAGATGGTGCAGAACAAGTGAGCCGCGCTCCGCATCACACAACAACACGGGTTCTTTAATTAGAAAGGGGTGCGAGTCGAACTGAGCAAGAGGCTGACTAATTGGCATCATTAGTGATGAGCACGACTAAACCGTCCCGCTCCTTTAACGGGGTGGATACTCCCGTCTGGAAATTATGGATAAAATTCAAACAGGGAGGAACTGTGATTATGGGGTGATGCATTTTAATGGATTTCTTTTTGCTATTCATAAAGAGTTTGTTCTTCAACTCTGTGACCTGGAAAACCTCACATGTAGTTTCTTGTCCCTCTGGTGCTGCATAAACTCTGCTAAAACAAAACACTTATGTAAGCGTTTTTGGTTTTGAAAAATTGTTTGACAATATATGTGATAATAAATGAAATGAATTCAGATTTAGCCTGCAGGAGGAAAAATAAACATTGATTTTTAGTAAGTTTTGGCAAACTTGAAATCCTTTTTCAGGCATGTGCTACTTTAGTTGCCTAATTATACATTAAGCTAATATTTAGCGTTCAAACTGATCATTTCTGCAACACCTGTGCATGATGTGTGAATGGGAGTGTTATTAGGGGGTGTATTTAAACGCCGCTGTTGAGTCCATTTCATCAGACATGAGCCCGGCACAAGTCGCACAAACAGAACCGAGTGGCTAAACTGCACCTTTAGTGAAAACTGATTTCAATTTCTGCTCTCATATCAAAGGTTTGTCTGATGTTTCCAAGCAGTGCTTTGTATTTATCATCAAAGAAATAACAGGTATCAACAGGAATTAGAATGAAAGGCTGTCGGATGAGACGGGGAAGGGGGGGTGGGTGGGTTGGGGTGTTCAAAGAAGTTTTCCCTGTTTGTTGTTGCTCATCTTTCTGACCAAACACAAGAGATGAACCAGTGTTTGTTGAGTCACAATGTCGCGAAGCTACATGAGGATGAGTGGACGGCCCCAGACGTTGACCTAATGGGAGCTGATCGGCCGCGGCTTCGTCTGTGGTCGCTGAAATAAGAGACGATCATCTATTCAAAGGAGCCGCAACAATGGGCCTCTGTGGACGACTCATGTCCCAGTCAGCCTGTGTTCCAGCTGTGGGGCCTCGTGCCATGATCCCAGCCTCTGTCTCTGGAGAGCGATTAGAACATTTCTCTTTTCCTCTCAGTCAGATGATCAGTTGTAGTCACTCACTTCACTGACAAACTCAAACATCTTCACACAAAATCAATAATTACACCCATAAAATGTTACTTGGCTCAGATTGTTTTCATCATCGTCATCATTATCTCCCTCTTGCTCTGGTTTTGGGTCGTGGTTATGCTGCAAATTCCACACAGATAGATCCCAGGCCAGGACTTGGACCAGTGGGCCTTCTTGCTATGAGGCAGTAGTGCTAACCACTGTTCCACTGTGTCACCCTCAAACAGAAAAATATATGTCATTCAACATTTGGCAGAAAACGTGAGCTTTATGAAAAAGGCGCCTTTCTAATATCTTTCTGAACATGTCGGGACGTGAATGATTTGCATATTTGGACATGAAAGAGCTGTCGGCCTGTCAGTGAGTGTTTCAGGTCGGAGATAAACGCGTCAGAGGTGGACTTGAACCGTTCCTGGAGGTTGTCAGCAAGAAGAGAAATATTACATTTCTCTATAATTCCATCTATAGTGTGCCACACAGACACAAAATAAAAACACCTAAATGCAAAGAATGGGGGACTAAATCTCATTAACAGGGGGTCTTTTTGTTTTTTTGTTGTATAATTCTACTGAATATATATACATTTTTTATTAATCACATGTGTATGCGACATGTTGTGGCAGTAAATCAGCAGACCTCCCGTTTCACAGATATTACTACCTTGCCTTTCGGGCCCACCTGATGCCTGAGACGAGCAGAGAGAATGCCGCGGCCATCCTGAAGCGAGCCCAGCTGGAGGGCTGGGTGCTGGGGAAGACGAAGGTACATGATGGTCAAACGCTCGCTCCTGTGACAGCCAGCACTGACATCTTGCCCAGAGCTCACCCGGTCCAAACGTCCCATCAGGTTTTCCTCAGGTACTACCACGTGGAGCAGCTCAACCTGCTGCTGAGGGAGGTGATCGCTCGGGTAGTGGTGATGCAAGCCTACACGAAAGGCTGGCTGGGGGCACGGCGCTACCGGAAAGAGAAGGAGAGGAGAAAGCGTGGGGTCATTATCATCCAGTCAGGTACACATCTGTCACAGTGGGATTATTCAGTCAAAACTAGTCAGATACGTGCAGAATTGTAATGTATGGGCAGATGATGAAACAAATTTGAGGTGTTTTTTTGTTGTGAATTCTTATAAAAGAGATAAAGCTTGATGCCCACAGTTTGACCCACGAGGGGTTAAGAGCTTCAGGTGAGTCAGGGAGACTTCAGAGGGCTCCATCGCTCCACCACCTGCTTTAGACCTGGTTTGAAGTGAGATTTTGTGTTGTGTTTGTTGTCTGTTTTGTTTTACAGAGGTGGGTCAGCAACCTAATATGGATGCATACACACACACACACACACACACACACACACACACACACACCAACACTCTTCTCTCTGTCTCCAGCCTGGAGGGGTTACGTTGCTCGGCAGAACCTCAAGCAACTTAAAAAGGAGCGGGAAGAGGCTGCGGTCCGCATCCAATCAGGTACAAAAAAAAAAAAAAAAAAAGTTTGTATTTTCCTCTGAAGATCCTCAAGTGTGCACCTCTGGAATTCATCTGGTGGAAAGTTCATGCTTCTTTTTCATACTTTTGCCAAGTGGAAACGGGGTAAAGGCTTGAAAATCTTTGTGAGACACCTTTTGATCTCAATGAGTGGCCCACGAAACAGTAATAATTAATTAATAATGCATCGAGCAAAGCTTTTGAAAGTTTGGGCAGCATTTGGTCCCCATGTTTCAGAAGAACAGTGCATACTGAGATCCTTTTCCCCCCTTTCATCTCTTTCCCAGTAAAGGCAGGAGAGGGGCTTATCCCTTCTGTTTCCTCACGACTTCCTCTCTCACATTCCTTGCCTATTACACAGCGCTCACATACCAGAAACAAGATGCCTTTTTATACTGTCAACCTTTTCATCTGAAATGTAAATTAATTCTTACTCAGTATGCCTTGACGAAGATCAAAGTGGGCACATTAACCTTCCTGCCCCCCCCGCTTCTTCCACCCGACTCGCCTCCGCCTCCTCCGAGCCTCTCACTGGAGGACCAGGGAGGGTGCCAAAGGGGGCAGGAGAGAGGAGGGCAGGGGGAGGAGATCTGGCATTGTTTCGCCTGGTTCTCCTGAGGGCTGCCCTCATCTGGCACATGGAGCATCTCTGTCGCCTGCACACCTTGTGCGAACGCCCCCCCCGCCTCCCCCCGTTAAAACATGTGTAAATAACGCTGCTGAATGAATAAACGCGGCGTGAAGAACTGTCACTGCGGTCCTTCCCTCTGGGAAGTGTGTGTGTGTCTGTGTGTGTGTGCGTGCGTGTGTGGCCGCTGGGGTTCAGAGGGGAGGACCTGAACCTGACATAAGTGGGGCCTCAGCCCCCCGGCGGAGCACTCCAGCACATTCACATTGTGTGTTCCCTCCGCAGCTTATAGCCTTTGAGGTGGGCCGCATTTGCATTCTGAAAATAAACAGATGCCTTTCAAATGCATGAGCCTGGTGGCTCCTCAGATCTCAGCGGGGCCTGGGGGACGCGCTCACCATCGATCAGATTAGACCATGCAAAATAGAACCGTGGCTTGACAATGTACTCCAGCTCTCTTTTTCTGTGCGTATAATGTTACAAGAAAAACACAAAGCCTGATGATGGAGTAGAGTCAGTGGGCGCCGTTTACCAGCGGTCCGGAGTTCAGTGCGTTTCAATAATCAGATACCATTCGCTTCATTACACTCAATAAAACCAGCCAATCAACCATTTAACTTTCAACTCATCAATGCCTCGGTGGAGAAACCAGGACGTAAAACCACCTCAGCCTCTGTGGACTGTGTGAACAGACTGTTGGGAAACTGATGACTGATGAGAATTAGCCTGTTCAAATATAACAGTGTGACATTTGATGACATTACTAAATGTTGAATGAACTGTTTCAAATGCTGAAATGTGTCAGTGTTTAAACTCCCAGCAGCATCAACGCTCCTTTAAAAATCATTATTATTCATTCATATACGAAATCATGACAAAACAGACCCCAAAAATGATATTGTCAAACATAATCTTTTGCATATAATTTTGCATTTATCTATTTTGCAGAGATATATAAATATATTTACATTAGTCTCTTGTAAAGTGATAACAGTGTGTTTATGTTTATTGTTTATTTAGTGATTAAATGACTAACGAGGAACTAGTTCGGATTCCAGAGGATGGGTCTGTAAGTGCAGATCTGACAGATATCACATCCTGTGCAGCTTACAGGGGCCATCGGGTGCGGCGGGACCACGGACCCCAGAGGCCCAGATGTCCCCCCGTGCCTGGAAGAAAGACCACCAAGGAGGAGCATGTGGGGTGAGTCTCAGCATCCCCTCTCCTTCAGGGTCTCGTCATATGAATATTTTCGATCTGCTTCATATTGTTTATTCCTCCTGCACAAACCTTTAAGACGACTTCAGTGGCGCTGGCTAACGGAGCAGCGGGGGCTCATATGTCCATCTGCCCTCGGCTCGGTCGGGCTGCCTCCTTCTCATGTAATGTAGTGTTGTTTTAACCAGACGAGAACTCTCCTCCCAGCACTCCTCCTTCCCTACTTTTATAAATGTGATAAATATCTTTCCACCAAGATAGCTCACTGACCACAAATTGGCCCGGGTGCTGGTGTCCAGATGTACGAGCTGAGTACTCAGTGTTTATTCAGCATATGGGCAGGCTGGTCATTAAGCAAGTATGTGCGTTGCAGGAGAGCAGCCACTGACTGAACAGCAGCACACATGGTGTCGAAAGCAGCGGCAACATTAGCTTCTCTGAGCACAAGTCACATCTCATCTGGATGAATGCGGCATGGTTATCTCTGTAAAGCCCCATTGGGATGGAACGAGTTTTACCTCAGTACTAGGGGTGATGTCACTTTACCACAGGACGTCAATAAGTCGTCATTTCGCACGGGATAAGAAATATCCGTAAAAGTAGCACAGGTGTGGGGGGGTCAATCCATTCATGGCCGTCTCCTCCTGCCGTCACGTGCGTGTGACGTTGCTCCCTGTGCGCAGCCAGGCGAAACACGGAAACTGATGATGTACAGTAGGTGGTGTCTAGCGGTCATGTACTAGATGTACTTACTTAACTTACCTCAAGCAATCAGAAGTCCCTTGCCTCGGACAAGTGCCTGCAGCCTTCTTCTGGGGATGAATTGTGGTCTTTGTCTATCGATGGTATAGTACGGATCTATCGACTGTATAGTACTTCTTCAAGAGCCTCCATACTTGAAAAGCCACGAAGAATTACGAATAAACACTTTTAAACAGGATATGACAAAACATATACACATTACTGCAGGTCTATTCATACGGGCTTAGTATTATGTGATGTCATGTTCTGGAACCCTTTCACAGTGGGTAAAAGTTGCGGTAATCTTTACTGACATCACGTGGTAGTGATTACTGACATGGCACGTTCGGACAGGATTAAAATATCTGGTATTTATTACTTTAGCCCATGTACCTACGTAGGTAAAACTAATTTGATTCGCTGATAGTGCCAATAGTCATGTAATTATGGTACTCCAAAGTATGCTAGCATGAATGTATCGTCAGCGACAGGGTTAAATTGTAGACAACTCACCTTGCTAATTTGTTTTTCATCCAGCCGCTTCGTCAGTTCTAAACTAACTTGCAAACTGGAAAGATGGCTTCAGTTTAAGTCAGCACTGTGACCTTGATGTCTTCACAGACACAAGCCAAGACGACAGATTAGCTGTTAGTATAAACTGTGTTTATGCTGTATTCATAGCGTTTACCAATGGGTTTGTTGTTACGGTGTAGTTGCACATGAATACCATGGAATATTGAGAACTAACACAAGAACAGCTTTTTATGTTACGATAAAAATGGAACTCAAACCCTGTTTTCACCTGAAAAATTAAGACCTGGGATGTTGTGACACAGCAACAGTTTCGGTTGTTTGTAGAAAGAAAGTTGTCATTCAAATCGTGGGTGACTTTTGGTCAACATTGTGCATTTGTCTCCAGACTGAAACTCCACAAATTTACACATCAGAAAATGTTATGCTTGTTGTATACACTCAAACTGAGCCTCTTCAGGGATTTTTCCTCTGCGTGTTTACAATCATATTCCTCGGTGAGAAAAACTTCAAACCTCCACTTAACAATTCTGTTTAATCAGTGTTGGAATCTCTCCATATAGATTTATTTTGACATGATCTGGCCCATTTCCCTCCTGTACGATCTATGTTCTCACCTACATGCCGCTGTGTTCTCTTTTGATTTCCCTCCTCTCCTCGCCGCCACGCACGCATTCTCTGTTTGCATCCAAACAGCCGAGCCATCCGTTGCATCACCAAACTGTCAGATGAGACTCCAAATATATGTGTGACTGGCAGATACTCTGACAGCGTGTTTGCAGATGTTGTCTCTTTTACTGTCTCTTTTTAATAAATTACACATTTCTGTCTTGATGAAGCAGAGCCGTTAGCGTGACGACACATAATGACACATAATGCACAATTTAAAAATGCTTCTATCTTTTACAGGTGTAAACTCAAAAAGAGCAAAGAAACAGATGGCACACATAAAGTAAATGTGAGTATATTTATATACATACAGTATATACATATATATATACATATGGCATGTGTGCGTATTTTGTTAGGCCGTGTGTTATATGCTGCATGTCTACACAGCAGCATTAACCAAGATTATTCGATGGGAATAATTTTTCGGAGACAAAAGATTTCTCTTGCTTCAACCTCTGCCTCAGTGGAGAAGACAGGGTGGTACAGGAACGAGAGACTCAAAAAAAAGCTGGAAATTCACGGCTGAGAATAAATGCTCGCTCTTCCCCGAGGTGATTTGTCTTTGCGCTCCTCTTTCTACAGATGTTAGACCCCTTTTTTAGTAAAGACCTGAGGTTCTTTGGTAGCACTTTGATATCCTGCTCGGATTCAATATGTGAAATAGAAGAGCCACTCCGTGACTTGGAGCACATCACAGTCTTTGAAGTCTGATCCAATTTTTGCTGCTCACCATTTGATGTTGAAAGGATGAAATGAGGAAAATGTACAGTTTTTGCCAGTAACTCTGCTGAGCATATGTAAGATTAAAAAAGCAAAATCCTTTGGAGGATGTACTTAGAAATGTTAAGCAGATTAATACTTTCCTATAGCTCTTTTATTCAAAGATAAAATTAAATATGAGAGGAAGTCTCTGTGTGCTGTTTTTCACCCTCACAATTAAGTCAGTATGGTGCTGTTTGCTAGGAGGTCGGGCTGGTAAAGGGGGGATATGCAATTGCATTAGCATTTGATTAACATTGCAAAGCACATTAATGGGTTTGAGTTATATGCATGCCAAATTGTAAATTGTAAATAAATGAAGACAGCGTCTACATGAGTAGATTGAAAAAAACAACACGCGCGCACACGCACGCACACACACACACACACACACACACGTTACAGGGCTTGCTTTAACTTGTGCCTATTTATCCTGCTGTGTTCTCATTGACATTGCTCTTCTGGGTGTGTTTACGCCGCCTCTTTCAAGGTTGGCCCCGACAGCCGAGACAGACAAGTGAAAGACATGAGGCGAGACAAAGGCAGAGCAGAAGACAGTGTAACGAAGCCTTGCAGGGAGACAGCGCGACTGCGAGACATGCAGTGTAAACAAGGTAAGCCTGCGCACAGAGCTGGCGGGTGCAGGTAATTACACAAAGAGGCAGCAGAAATCCTGCTTTAATGGATAAAGTGCCATTTTTAATGCGGGAGCCCTTTCAACCTTTCATCCCAGCCAATCCCCTGCTGCCATTCTCTGTTGACAGCAGAAAGAGAGATGTATTATGGGTGATCATTTCTGAAGCGTTTTAATAACCCAGGTCAGCTCGTCATATACACGTCTCATGGCGGCTGTGTGTGTGTGTGTGTGGTGATGTGGTGGTTCGGGGGGTGGGGCTTTCGAAGTGTCACAAGCACTTCAAAGCTTTCATTCTCCCGCTTGGCGAGCCCTTCACTAAGAATCTCATCAAATACTCTAATAGACCTGCGAAGTAATGGTGACAAGAAAATACACAAACCCTGATTTGTTGAACATATGTTTGATTTGATTTCTGCCCCTGGCAATGAATTACATTAATTCCGTTGCCTGGAAGCCTGAGTGGGTGGCTGCGCAGGGGGCCGCCGATTATGGCCGTCACCCAGCCCACCACTAGGGGTAGCGGGGGCCTGGCCCTTCATTAATGTTATTAGAGGGGTATGAGGTAAGAGACGGAGGTGGAATAGCATTTAGCAGCACGGCTGAGAGATTACGGGGATTAGACATGATAATGTAACACAGACAGGGCTCTCCAGCGGGCCCGGGATTAGTGTCAGCACGCCACAGCAGGTCTGGGTTAGATAGCGGCTAATTCGGTAATGCTGCATACAGGTGACCCCCCTGCTCCCAGGCATCACTGCCACTCAGAGTGTTTGATTTATAATGTCAGCGTGATTATGGAAGGGAAGATGTTCATTTTTCTTGAAACGTGTTGTTTCATCCCGCTTCCTAGGAGCTTCCAGTCGTCTTCCGAGGAGCCCTGAGAGGCAGCTGAATTTAGTTATTTTTCCCGTTTTATATATTAATTTGTAACTCAAAACCCCCAGAGACTGTGTTTCATCTGATGTGTAACGACACACAGGTTTTAGTTTGAGGTCAGTCCAAATATAAAGTGGAGCATCATTACATCACATTGATAGAACATGTCAGTGTAAAAACGTTCAGGTCGTTCAGGCTGAAAAACAAGTCGACTCACATTTAATTTAAATAGCAACAATACAAAAGCCTATTTATAAACATGGGGTGCGGTTCGTAAAGGCCCAATCAACAATCAGCCAAAACATACTGCAGAGGGTTTAACGCTGACTGTAGCAGGTTTCACTGACTGTATAGTGTTCAACAGCCGTTCCGGGCCGACATCACATTAACTCCTCTGTCGACCTGTAAATACCTTTGGACGAGCTGCCATGATGTGGCGACCTTCATAGCATGAAGAGATGTTGAGAGCAGGTGCTGAGGCGGATTGTCCTCTCACCAAATGAAAGAATTTCTACACATATTTAAGAAAAACTGTGTGAAGAGGTTTTGGTCGCAGAAGTTGTTTGTTGTTACTAGTGAGAAGCTGACGGTTGTGAACAGGAATCGCTGCAGTCCAGTGTTAAGCAGGTTCCCCTCCTTGGTTGTCTCTCAGCTCATTTTTGAGACGTGTTCTTACCAACAAGGAGCCGCATACAACACAAACACACACACACACACACACACACACACACACAGCATTACTCAAAATATGATGTCTGCGTGAGCGTCAGTTTGGTTTGAAATGTGGTCGGCACAGACACACACCACACACCCCCATCCCCCACCCCGCCGCACACGTTCTCCATTCAGCATCACTTCCTGAAGTGCTGAAACGTGCCCGTCTACTTCCTGTCTAAGGACTGGTTTAGTGTTGTTGGCATCATTAAAAGCAGTAGGTCAAACGTCGTTTTCAGATTGGAAGTTCACCCACGTCTCATAGCTCTGCCATGCTGCTTTTTCTTTAATGCCTGGGGAAAAAAATCCCCTTCCTCTGGCTTCACAAATGGTTTAGTTATTTTGTGCTCACAGATTTTCAGGTATTTATCATCGTCTCTTCCTGCCTGGTTCATGTTGCAAGGTCCGCTGGTGGCTCTGACTACTTTCAGGAAAAGCCCATTTGAATATGTGGAGGGAGGCCACAGTGGCTCAGGCACCCGGGGCACACTTTGATCCCTGCAGATCTGAGGGCCTTTATTTTCTTTTTTCATGCCGAGGTTGAGCGAGTCATAGAAGCCTTTCCCCCGCCAGATGTTTAGAGCCTGGGCTCCTTCCTGTGTCTCATCCTGCTGTCGCCTCTGGTGATCGCATCAGTTCTCTGGGGCTGGGGCTCGACCTGCAGTGTTTCAGGACACCAGTGCAGAAAAAAAATAACAGGAGTTAGCTGTGGAAATGGAATTAGCCCACCCCTCCAGACACTCTGTGCACCCTGCTCCCATTAACGGTCAAACAGCAGGGCGTGACCTGGAACCTCCTAATTTGACTGACGTCGCCGCCTGGCATTGCAAATGACACACTCCGCTTTTTTTTTTTTTTCCTTCTCACATGCATGAAACAAAGCCACGCAGTTCAGAATAACTTTTCTATGTCACCGTACATCTGTCACACGACCATTCGCTTTCGCCAAATGCCCATAGAGATGCTGGTTTTGCTGGAAAGAGCATAAAAACACTGCGTGCTCCCGGCGCTCGGTAAGACGTTGCCAGCGTTTTCCCATGTTTTCCTGTCAGGGTAAAAACCCGCAAATACGGCGTACACGTGTAAGCCTCACATTCACGACGATGTCACCTTTCGTCACCTGTCTCCCGAGCTTGAATATTAATGAATACAGCATGTTTGGAAATGAGTCACGGAGGCGTGTGCGGAGAGAACGACTTTGCTGGCAAACGGCAGATATGATCAGAGCGCCTCGTATGCTCCTCGGCGTGGTAAACAGGATGGTGCAGAGGATCAGTCAGAGCTGACTGTATGGTTTATGAAAGCTGAGCTACTTATGTTAACAGGCTTTTTTTTTTTTTGAAGATTATAGTTGTGGTAAACATACGTGTCAAGAGGGAGAGTGCGATAAAGTGTAGATGCAACACATTTCCTCTGCACCTCGGAGGAAAGTTTACCATGTTTGATGATCGTGTTGAAGAAAGACATAAAGAAAGACATAAAGACATAAAGAAGACATGGCCCTGAAATTCACCAAAAACAGAGAAGAAGAGATGGTGGACTGGAAATTCCTTATCGTCCGAGCAAAGAGAACTGTCCAAAATGTCATTTTTGACTGAAAAAGTCGTGGAAAATGATGCTGATCTTGTCAGAGTTTCTGCAATAACAAGATCCGCTCACTTTGAGTGGCTGACACCTGAAGTAAACAAAGAAAACACAGAATAACCAGAGTAGCAATTCTGTGTTGGCCGAGCAAATTCAACTGTCCAAAATGGGATTTTTTTTTTCTACCCGAAAAATGAGTGGAAAATTATGCCGATCTTGGAAACAAAGAAAAACACGAGAAACAAAAAAGGAAAAAAGAAACACAGCGACATGATTCAACATGCAGCAACAATACAGACACAGAAGTAAATACTCACAACTTTAAACCGAATAGGCGAAACTATCATCTGCAGCACAAACACAGCATTTACGTTGTTGTTGTCGTTGGTATGAGGGACGAGGTCGATGACACCTCAAAAGTATGTGGACCAGACATGAAGGCAAGGACAGCGTTAGCATTCGAATAGTTTCACCCTGAAACCAGGTTACAGGATCCATGTGGACGACTGGACAAAATGATGCAAAACAGTCACAAATTCCATTCATTCAGATTCAGATTCAGATTTACTTTTATTTATCCCTTTGAATGACTCCTTCAGGGAAATTAAAGATTTATTTGAACTGCTCTAATAAATTCATTGATCATCAAAACATGACTTTGGTACTAATAGTCAAATAGTCATTGAAAAAAAACTTTAGACATTTTGTTACACAAATCATGCACTCTGTGCTTTATCCAATTTTATTTTTGTTCATTTTCTTTTTTATTTCAATAAAGACTAACACAAACCTCCATCCCTGGGTGGGCTCCAATCCCAGACCTTTGTGTTAACAGACAGACCCACTAACCACTGGTCCACAGAGACAGTCTGCTGCTGCTATTGTTGAGTTCTAGACACAGATGCTGAAAATGAGGAAGAATCCTTCAACAGATTCCTGGACCCAGATGGTTCCAGAACACTACCAACATTTAATCATCTGGTCCTGGTCCATGAGCCACATTTACTGAACATTTTATTGAAATCCATTCATAACTTTCATGAATGTTATTTTGCTAAGAGACAAACAAACAGACAGATAAACCTCCTTGGTGGAGATAATGAATGACGTCTGATGAAGAACCTGCACCTGAAACGTCACGTGTGCTGATATTGACGTTAAATCAGTATCTAGTGTCCAGACTGTACTTTCACGTTTTCTACGAGGAGAAGAAAGTCAAAGGAAAAGCTCATATAGAAGTTGAATGTGAAGTTACTGTCGTCTCATTGGTTATCCACTCAGTGCATAATGTGGTAAGTCAGTAAAAATAGTTTGTCGCCTTGAGGTTTCTCTGCGCCTTATAGCCTCAGCTGGGGGAGACGAGTGCAAAGGAGGAAGCTGTTTCAGCCACACTGCGGTCAAACGCTCAGCAGTGCATCTCACTTCCCTCTCTCCGCTGCCTTCCTTCCACCCTCAGCTCTTAAACGTCTTCTCACATGTCCTCCCCCACCACCAGGTGCTGCTCTGCAAAGCCTCCACCAGCATCACCGTATCAACACGCATCTGCCAGACAAACGATCCACCCTCTCCATGTTCTCCAGACAAATACTCTCCCTCCCTCTCGCTGTCTCACAGCCTTCTGATTTATCAGTCTGTCTCCACACATCACCGCGTCTCAACCGGATGCCTTCAGTTTTAGGCAAATTACAGGCTCAGCGTAGCGGCAGCAGAGATTTGGAAGGGATAGGAAAGACTCCACTTAACGGAAGGAGTTGCTTCTGTCTGACACTACCTACGTAATCTTCTTAATGTCAGTAGGAGTAGTTAACAGGATGTACTTCCAAACTACTCACCATCCATCACAATTCCAGCAGAATAATCTCCTCAGACATTAAAAAAAAAAAAAAAAATCAAGGTGGAAAATGATACGGGAAGTCAAACATGAGTCATCTGGTGGAGTTTAACAAAGTTTTTTCCAAGTAAAATTGTCATTGTTGTTGATGTAATCTAGTTGAATATAATTCAAAAGAAACCATATTTAATTTCTTAGAGGTGCTACTGATGAAGCAGGAAGCTTAATGTCGCTCATTTGCATATTCGGTCTATTTTTGGCCGTCTTTCCTTGTCATTCAAAGATCCTGCCTCACTACTTACGTTTTATTCATCCTGCTGGAGCACAGCTGCAAACTACGTGTATTATCTCTCTGACAAATGATTGACTTCCACAAAGTTCCAAGATTTTGCCTCCATGCAAGCATTTTTTAGGCGTTTTCCAAATCTGCTGTCAGGGGAGGAAATGATTGATTTCATTGTGAAAATCTAGCGGTAAGTAACAACATCCTCTGCTGGCGTTAGTGGAAACAGATGCAGGAACTGCTCTGGTCTATTTTTTTAGTGTCATCTGCAGGCTTTGACCAGTTTGTCTTCCACATAAGTTCCCATTTAACAGTTGAGTCTGAAATGATAAAAGCTGTAATAAATCTCTGGAGCCCTGAAAAGTTTTTTGGAACTCCTCCCCCAGTTCACATATCTGTTTGAGCTTTTGGTTTGCAGCTGATGACTAATGTGTATTTGCGTGTATCTACTGACATGTGTGTGGAGGTGAGACAAGCGAGTGTGGGTCACACATGCCTCACTCTGACATCAAAAGCTCCTGGTGATGATCTTAAACAAAAGGCTGAGATGTTCACGCACGAGATGTCAGCACGTGATTTCATGAAGGAAATCGATACATCTTTAATTTATTCCACTAAAAATCCCTTTTAGCAGCTCTTTTATGTTGTTTCTGATCAGCGTTCAGATTGTCGAGGGATTTCAAAGTGGTATTTAGAGATGTAATACCAGTCATCTGTTGCTCTTTGAAAATGAAAGCAACACCTATCTCAAAAAGAATTGCAGGCCTTTTTATCTCAAGAAGCAAACATGTGCAATACGCACGTCTTTCACCAAGCGGAGTGAACGCTGCTTTACTTTACTTTTTTTTTTTTTTTTTTTGGTGGGAGGATCAATATTGCATGAAGCATGCTGCCTCTTCATTCCCAGTCGACCATTATTCCTCCCCACCCCAAAACACTAGACGTTCCCCATGATCATTTAGCAACCCCCCGGTGTGTGTGTGTGTGTATGTGTGTGAGAGCCTCTGTCCGACGCCTGCTTCGCTCCCCCCTGGCCGTGTCCAAGCAGGGATCCCCTGCCAGAAGTCAGTTTAGCCAACCACCCTGCCTGTAATCTATCTGCTCAAGCAGCATTCCTCTGGGGCTGGCCCGGATCAAATGGCAGAGATTTCCCAAACAGAGGCACATAGATGGAAGAAGCCTGACCCATCCTCTGATCTGCTACATGCTCTAATCGCTGCAGGTCACAACAGATAAATGGAGATGTTGGAGTTGTGTGTTATGTTTGTGAGTTCTGATGTGCTGATCTGATGAACAGATCCAGCAGGATACGGAGCAGATGGTGCTTTTCCATTACACATGTCCAGCTCTGTTCGGCTCGGCTCAGCTCGGCTTGGCTTTTCCCTATTTGGTTCCATTCAAGCATTACAATTCAGTTCCTCTTTGATGTGGGTCCAGACACAACAGTGGCATTTTTTACTATGACATAAACAATGTGGAATATGGAGGAGATGAAGAAGTGGCTGCAGTTTGTGGATTTTAAACAGAGAAAAGAGACGGAGCAGGACAAGGTCGCCAACACGTATCTACACTCCGCTGCAGGTCTATCTGTCTGGCTCAGTCCCTTAATGGACCAGCTAACTACTCCCTCATTAAGGGAGTGTGGGTTTTCCGCATATCAGCTATGTTCAATGAGAATACGACAAGGAATGAAGAAATGAATAACAATCTCTGGTAAAACTGCTGGTCGACTGTGTCCTGTGTGGAAGGTAGCGCTTGGGACGGCCCTCTGTCTGTAATGACCAATCAGAGGCCGGCACTCTGCGACATGTTTAGTTCCAGCTCGGCTCCCTTGGAACCGCAACGGATGTGGGAAAAAGTACCAGGTACCTGGTTCTATTGCCGATTAAAACAACTGCATCTACTGGCTCTGTGTGTAAGTACAGTTTAACAGAAGAATAAAAATGTTATATTTCTGAAAATAAAAAAAAAAACCCAATGGTCAGACTGATGGATGGCAGAGTCGTTAGCCCAGTGAAACCCTGCGTTTCTCCATCACTGACTTTCAAATCAAGACTAAAATCACCGTTTCATGAATTTCAGGTTATTTAGATTTGTATTTAGGCTGTTTTCAGAAAAAACAAACCATAGATGTACAAACAATTAAACACATGCAGTCTACTTTATATTACGATCCCATTTTCCAAACTCTTTTCAAGGACAGTGGGATTCTTTATTTGCGATCAAATGCTTTGATGCGATTTCAAGGGAATAAGAAATTTGCTTATCAAACCCATTTCAGGATCATTAGCAGAGGGATGTCCTACATACACATACTGGGAAGGTGGTTTCCTTTCAGGAGTTTTCATTTGAATCTGCTGGTTTGTTTGTCAGTAGGATCATATAAAAACTACTGACCACAACTTGGTACTGTTGTGTAATGTCCGAGTCTGAGCTGCTCTTCCTCATCCTCTTCATCCTCTCTCAAGCCGAGCAACAGTTCAAAGCTTTAATACATGAATTAATGGGAGCTGCTATGTCTTTCTGTGTGTTTGCACGTTTTCCCCGTGTTTGCATGATGTGAAATGAAAACATACTACCGATACGCTAGCCTCTGCATTTTGTGAACAACAAGTCTGGGACCTCACAACTGAAACCTCAGTCTTGTACAGTGAACACAATTTATCACACACAATCACCAAACATGAGCAACAACGTCAGGCGCCATGCCTGAAAATGTGCCGCAGTTTACTAGCTAGCAAGCTAACGCATTAACGGGGTTACATGGGCAGATGATATCCCCTGTGATATCCCATCTTGAAAAGCGAAAGGTTTGTCCTTTCTGGCTATGTCACTAAGATGGCAGCCGTCGAGGGTGGAAAAGGTCCATCGATCCACACGCCATTTGAGTGCGCCAATTGAGTGTTGAGTGCACTTTCATTTTTGCATACATATTCAGTGTGAATGCACTTTTGTACTCAGAATTCTAAGTTTAAGTGTAGAAGTATGCAATTTGAGACACAGCACGTCTTCCGTCCTGTGTGTCAGTCCACGGTCATTACACACAAAAACGGCCCCCGTTTGTCAGGGAAGCAGGTGTGAAGTTGCAGCGTGGGCCACTGAATGGAGAATGTTGATTCTTTTTTTTTTTTTCCAGCCAATCTCGCTCACACAGCATGAATGCCAGTTTTTCTCCACGAGCGTTCATCTGCTGTCACGAGATTCGACAATGTTAAACAGCAACATCGTCTGTTAGATGCTTAAACCTAAACGCAGCTCAACAGAGCTGCCCGTGAACACACAGGTATTTTTATCTACTTTTTAACATTTCACCAGCGCCATCTAAACGCCCTGGTCGACTGAACGGTGTCGAAGAATGGACGGATCGCTCCTCTGAGGCCGGATGATAAGATTCACGGTAAAAGTTCGCTGACAGGAACTGACAGCAACTTTCAGGGCATTTACGATGCATGACTTTAGTAAACCTGTGAAGGTTTGAATAACATCAAGAAAGCCGAGGATGGATGGGGGGTCGAGGAGAGGTGGGGGGGCTGCCCTTTGATGTGTGGGATTGAGATGTGATGAGGTCTGTTCAGTGAGTACAAAGTTAAGATGGAAAAAGCAAATGCAGCTTTAGTCGAGGTAGAGAAGCCGAAGTAGGAAGAGATGATGAGCTAATGTCCTGTCTCACTAGAACCGTCGCCAAAGAAGATGAAACGTTATCCAGCGTTAAATATAAATGCTGCTTTGTGAAGGTGTCTTGGCTTAAAAACACACTTTTTGTCAACTGTAATTTTAGAAAGATGGGATGTGCTGACATCGGGGGGGGGGGGGGATTAG
>CAAKHB010000805.1:1641-15507 GCA_901007665.1 Aeoliscus strigatus
CATCAACCTTTCTGGAAGATGGAGACATTGAACTTAAGTCTTTAAAGGCACATAATTCAAAATTGCAACCCCACGTCCACATTTATACTACACAAATAAATTTTGCACCCCCCCACCCCATCTAATTCACTTTTTTACATAGCACATTAAAAAAACAACAAACGAAGTGCTGCACGACAAAAAAAGACAAAATAAATTGAAATCAGTGAAAATGCCTAAAAACAAAAGCCTGGGAAGGTACATTTTTAAACAGTAATTCAAAATTGTACATATGTATATAATACATATGTACGTATATTTGGAAATACACACACACACACACACACACACACACACACACACACACACACACACACACTGTGTCTCTCTCTGAGTGAGTTTCTTGCTCATCATGCAGCAAATGTTCCGATGTATCAACATGTTTTAGATGATAAAGAAGGTTCAAACTGTTCCATTGATGAACGGCACAAATACAATAATATCAATTAACACGTTAACTATGAATTTTAGTTGAGAGGTGTTGAGAGGCAGTGATTCATAGAAATGCTTACATTTGTTTGCGTCCTGATTTGTTGTTTATGAACAGAATCAATGTCTGGATCACAATCAATGTGAAGATGCAGGTGGAAGTAAAAAGAGAATGGATAAAATTAAAAAAGTAAAATAAAAATCTACCCGCTGGACATGAAACAGTTTGATGAATACACCTTGGATAAAATGATCATGTTTTGTTCACTAAAACATTTTTATGTTCAAACTTTGGACTCAACCCGAGTGTCCTTCAGGTCATTTTGCACCAAAGTCATCTAGTTATTTTGTGAAATTTTGTGAAAGCACAGACAGAAACATTGAACAAATTCTTCTTCCTATTATTATTATTATCACTTTAAATCTCTGATATCTGATAATGATGCTGAATCCAAATACTTGTGGTGGTTTCCTGTCAGTCAGATGGTTTATTCCCTCTGGTTCCTCTGCTTCATGGGA
The DNA here is from genome assembly GCA_901007665.1 of Aeoliscus strigatus. Lineage (NCBI taxonomy): Eukaryota > Metazoa > Chordata > Actinopteri > Syngnathiformes > Centriscidae > Aeoliscus > Aeoliscus strigatus. The sequence goes on from CAAKHB010000805.1 coordinate 2,629, forward strand.
ACCATTTGGACCAGATCCAGATCCCCATTAGTTGAATCTTTAATTAGGACACACACCCACACAAGTTTATCTGTACTTACTGAGTTCTTTCCTGTACTTTATGACCACTGACACCGCAACACACACACACACACACACACACACACACACACACACACACACACACACACACACACACACACACACACACACACAAGCTAACTCTCTGTGTCACACCTTTCGGGTTTCACGATTTATTTACTGAATTCAGAAATATTTTGTTAAAAAATGAATGTGGCAACTTGGAAAAAACATGTACATCGACTCATAATGCTTGATTTGTTCAAAACCATTGGTTGATAGAAAACCTCATGGTCTGCGGGGTTCCTCAAGGTTCTAGTCTGGATCCTTGATTGTTTTAATCACATTAAGATTATTGCAGCGTTGGTGTTTTTTAAAGCAAACAAATAAAATAAACATCAATTGAAACCATGAAGTAAACAATGAGAGCCTGGAGACTCAACCAAACACACAATGAGCTCAAACTCATCACTCAACACCCCTTTGATCAAATTATTCATTCACTCTGTGTGTTGTGTAATTGTTTCTTCTGGTCTTGTCGTATTTTGTTTAAATTTAATTATTAAGATAAAAACCTTTTAAAACCGTTTCCACCTCTGACATGAAACCTAATAGTTACTAAAACAGCCTTCACAAACATTAAACGTGTGTTTTAGTCACTGATCAGCAGAGTGCTTCTATCCCCAGTGGAGTGTGTGTTTGTGTGATTACAGTAACGTCTTAATGACAGATGACATCACATCATCGGTCAGACCATCTGTCTGGGAACATGAATAAATGATAACTCCCACGTTTCATGTCGGAACATGCTCCGAAGACCACACACACATGCACGTCCATACACACACAAGCACAGAACTGAAACCCAGGTCAACCTCCAAAGACTGTGCATACACATATGTGGACATCATATCTCAACACCATGATTTGGTTTTCTAAAGCCTCTGGTTTTCTTGTAAAGTGCTATATAAATTTAATGTATATTTAATTTTTCATCCTCATCCCAAAACGCAGGTATCAAGCGGTTAAAATCTCAAACAAAGACTTGAGACTTAACTTGTGACTGGTGAGTCAGACACTCAGGACAGGTCACATGGATCCCTAGAGAGCAGCTGGATCTCTGCAATGATTCTTTGCTCCGATGTCTCTGCAACATACGGACAAAAAAACAGTAAGCATACACATGTATACAGAGAACACACACACAAACAAACACACATTGTCTCGTGCTGTTGAGAATTCATGAGTAGAAAACCGCAGTGGAAACTTTGCAACAGACAGATCAGTGACTTCCTGTCCGTTCATCCAATCACAATTTCTCATACACCTGCTTCTTCTAATAAATGAACTCAACAGGATTCTCATCCATGTTTCTTCTGCTGAATGGTTCTGGAGGTGGAGAACTACCAGCATCCACCTGTGGGGTCTCTGGGAACAATCGTCCATTGGCTTCTAAGGACAAATAATCACCATTGTATTTCTGTCATGTGATCTCCATCTGAACTTTAAATGAATAGACAGTGTGAATATGTCATCAATCCCTTGGGACAGATTCAACTGCACTGTGGTCTGACGTCGGCAAAGAGACGCACCTGAACGTGAGCAACCAGAACACAAATAGGTGTGAGCGACATTAACACCGTCACACAGAGTTAGAGACTGAGCCCACTGGCACTGGTGTTTGCCTCCAACTCAGGGTGTAAAATTCAACGTTACACATGAAAAATTCAGAGCATTTTTACCTTATTATCTATTGACCTGTTGCAGGAAAACCTAGTTTGTATCTTTTCTGAACATGCCCACATTTCCGGTAGTACACTACCGTTCAAAAGTTTGGGCTCATCCAGACAATTCCAGTTTTGTAGCTTCTCCAATCAACAGTTTTCATCTGTGCAAACATAATTGCGCAAAGGTTTTCTAATCACCATTCACCTTTTAACATGATTAGCTAACAAAATGTAGCATTAGCACACAGGAGTGATGGTTGGTGGAAAAGGCCTCTGTAGGTGTAGGTAGATATTCCATTAAAATCAGATTTTCACAACTTAGAATAGTCATTTACCACATGTCTAGACGAGTCTGATTCATTTAACGTTGTTGTCATTGAAAAAAAAGCTTTTCTTTCAAAAAGGAGGACATTTCTAAGTGACCCCAAACTTTTGAACGGTAGTGTATATGACTTCATTCTGATAACATTTTGAGCATTTGGTGATAATTATACGCATTAGTCATCCTCTAAAAAACTTTTTTTTGGTTTGGTTTTATTGTGTTTTTGTTTGTTGTCTAATGTGTACGTCCAGCATTGTATTTGTTTGGTCCTTGTCTTGTATTGTGAATAAAAATGTATAAATAATAAATAAGTAACATTCTCAGCATGCTAGCAATTCCGCAGTCCAAACAATAGGGGGCAGCAGCAAGTCCACTTAAGCCTGACTTCAGTGCCAAACCAACGGTGTAGGGTCCGTAGGTTCAGGTGTTGCTTGTGGTGTAGCTTGCCATCTTCTTATCCATAAATCTAACAACAAGGCCACCCCTATGTGAACGTCCTGTATCGTTTGCTTCAGGTGAAGGCACTTTGCAGCGTTTGCAAAAAAAATACAACCGTCCTGATGACGAATTGTGAGCGGAAATGTTGGCAATCTCAGAAACAAGATCTGCTCATTTTGTCACTATTGCTTGAAATCAACAAAGAAAAATACAGATAACCGTGAAGAAAAGATGCACGGCAGCGGGACTCTATGCATAGTGGCTCAGTAGTTTAAATACTCATATGGCATAGGACGCATTATATATCCAGTATATCCAGTATAAGAAATGCTATTTTACAAATGTAAGCGCTTGGTTGCTAACATCTCTGCCTCTGGAGGTGTAAACTAGTATTAAAAGAAGGGTGAGACTGCCAACTGGTAAATTAAAATAAAATCTGTGAAAGTGCTTCGGGGGAAGAAACAGAAAAAGATGAAAACTCTCAGTTCAAACAGAAAGACACAGCAAGTCAGAAAGAACGAGCCTGTTTATTAGCCCTCATGTTAATATCATCATCATCATCCACCTTCCTCTTCTTCCTCGGCCACCGACAGTCTTGTGGCTCGGGTTCATACACAACTCTATCGGTCAATAGAATCTAATAGAAAAATCTGCAGGTTACAGTTAGGACGTTTGTCCATTAGAAAAACAACAGAAACCATGAAACCAAAAAGCCCCCCGACGCCCCCTTCAGGTCAAGAGCGCTGGGATTTGGAAAATCTAAAGCGGAGTGGACAGTAGCCGTGTTCAGTCCCAGTTCGGGGAGCAATTGATTAAGACCCATAAGGGGTCCATACAGTCCACATCAGGCCTGAATCGGGGGCTGGACACCACAAGACTGTCCACTGCAGCTTGTCTGATCATTAAAGAGACTAAACCCCCTCGCTGTAGCTCTCGTAGCATCCGCCGCGCTAACAAGCTGCAGGAAAAGTTCAGCATGCCGCTGCTGATTTTACCGGTGTGTTGAAAGGACAAATCATAGCAACTTTAATGTGGCGGCGCCCAGAGAGAGAGAGAGAGAGAGAGGGTGGTGGGGTGATAGAGACAGTTAGCCTAGCAGTCTTGAGATAACACATATTCAACTTCTCTTTGCAAATCGGTTAGACGACATTTGAATTAAACAATATCACTTTCAACAAAGTACATTTGAACTGGAGAGCACCCGCCAGAGAGTGGAAATTTACATAAACCATATTATCTCATTGACAAACTGAATATTCAAAACTGGATAAACAGATTTAAATAGACCCCTGTACAGGAGAACTCATTATTATCATCGTCATCATCATCATCATCTTTGTCACACATACAAGAAGCAGAACCACTGATTCAATATTCAACTCAACAACAGCCAGATCCCCCTCGACGCAAGACAAACCTCTCTGTGGTCCAACACTCGCTAAGCTAATACACACAGCACTCAATTAACACACATACATGCTCAAATGACATCCATTCACAACGCTCAGCTAACACACACACACACACACACCTGACAGGTAGAAAGCTATGGTAACACCTATCATGCTCAGCTAGCATGTACAAAGCTCAGGAACAATGCTAGGCTAACATGCTCATAACGCTGTGATAGCACAAACTTGCACACCATAAAGCTAACACACAGACAGCTGAAGCTGGAATTGTGTGTCTATGAAGGAAAGCTAGATATAAATGCTAATCGACGGAAAGAGGTGTTTTTGACGACAGAAAGTCGCAATATAGTTAGTAGTAGATCAAGGTGCGCAGTTACAAGACAATACACATCAAGCTAGCGAATGTCCTATTATAAGGTGGGACCAAAAAATACTTTTTAGGACAAGTAAAAAAAAAAAAAAAAAGTCTCATTTCAGCTTTTCTGATCTTAGGAAACTTTAAACTCAAAACAGTTTAAATAACAAACATAATAAAGGGACATATGCACATTACTCCTGCTGCTCACAACCATTATGCTCATGAATCCTGTTTGATTATTAGCAGCAGCTCAATTCCGGGACTTTGTGTAATAACTGGCTTGTCTTTTTTTTTTTTTATATTTGGAGACACGTTAGCTGCAAAAAGGCTGATGTTACTTCTCCACACTATACTCGGCGTCATTACAATACAACGTTCAAATATTCTGCTAACAGTCAAACCACTCACTTAGCTCACACTGAATGCTCATACAGCTAACAAATGCCATTCAGTTTATCTACACACCATGCAGCTAGCAGACACACACCCACCCACACACACACACACACACACAGAGCTAACACACAGTTGAGGTAACACACTGTTTTGCTTTCAAATGTTGTTCAGCTAACTTTAAGCTAAGTAGCATTTTTAACTAACTTAGCTCTTACATCAGTAAAAAGGTTCATCGACTTCATTTGTTTAGCTCCTAAAACTTCCTCCACAAACAAACAAGCGAATAACAATGCAGAACTAAGTTACAACAACAACAATAATAATAAAGTTTCATCCGTAAGAAAATAGTCTTCCCGCCTTTTTGTAATGAAAGTTGAGGCAGGGAAACGTGTTTGTGGACGACACAAGGTGTTTGACCACAGAGAGATCTGGCTTTAGACAACGCAATATAAATCTCAATTTATTCACCATTACATCCTAAAAACTAAAGAATCACTATAGCGATACAGGAATAAGAACTATCATCAAACCAAAAGGAAAAATAATAAACGCGTCATTGCACCTTCCAAGATGTCGACTAAACAGGTAAAATTAGATTGAGAGCAGACCCAGCGAGCAGATTTAGTACAAAAAGTCTGAAGGTAAAATGTTACATTTCCATCCGACGCTACTAAAATATTTTTATGCCAAAACAAAACAAAAAAAAAAGCTGACACACAGTCTGACGCATGCTTTAAAACATTATCATGAACAAAATAATATCAGATTTTCTTACTCAAGACTGCTAAGCCTCATATACCATTTTCTTATTGGAAAATAAAACTACACAAAATATAGATTATACTGATTTTTTTTGTTCAAAGCCACACGGATACATCTTTAAGTTCAAGTTTGATAAAAAATAAAACAAAAGAAAAAACAGGTCTACACTGTGGAGAGACCAGAGGATAGTCCAAAAAATTTGCCCGACAAAATATGAACTTTGTGAGGTTAAAAAACAAAGAAAAAGAGTTCGTGATTTTTCTGTTAATCCTTAGTTTTTCTCTACAAAAGGAAGGAGGAAGCGGCAGAGCGTTGCTAGGGAACCCCGATTTGGTTGCCATCGACGACCATCCGAGGCTTTCACCTGTGAGGGAGGAGCCTCTAGTGATCCTATGGAGAGAGGAAATGACATCACCGGTCAGTGTCGGTCACAGCGGCAGTCAGGTGAGACCGGATCACTAAGACCTGAGAAGACCAGAACCGGAACCAGCACCAGGGGCAGATGATCCTGCAGCGTGCGTTACCTGTATCTGGGCGGGGTTCCACAGGTAGGGCTGCTGTCTGTAGTATTCTGCTAACGCTGCAGAGTAGTCTGGCACCGAACTCTGCTGAGACGACTGACCTGCACACACATCGATCGACACCTTTCAACTCACCACTGCAGCAGCACATTGTCACGGCTCCCCAACAGAACCTGTAAACATCTCCTCCGGGTGATTCTACTTCTGCATCTGTCAGTCTGCGTCGCACAGCATTGAATTTCACCACCACGTTTTGTTTTTTTCCGGTTATCTGTGTTTTTCTTTCTTTCCTTCAAGGGCAAACGACAAACTGAACAGATCATGTTACCACACTAACTACAAGATTGGCATCATTTTTTCAGGTTCCGGTCGAAAATCTCCTCGAAGCCCATTTATGTCTCTGCGTTGAATTGACGTGGACCCTACGTCGTTGTACTCTACATACACTTCTGCATCTACTGGACCAGTCTGCTCGTATTTGCCGGGCAGACATGGAAGTGCCAAAGTGAGATCCATCATTTACTGTTGTCTTTATTTACTTCAAGCGATAGCGACTGAATGTGAGCGGATCTTGTTACATTATCCTTTTCCGTTCACTTTTTCGGTCAGAAACATGTTACATTTCTGGAGAGGTGACATCAGACTAGACCATACCTTACACTGTAGGCAACGCATTGACATCAACTCCACACTTTGACGCAGAAGCATAAATTGGGTGAAAGGATAAATTTGCTCGGCAGACATGGAAGTGCTGCTCCGAGATCAGTTATTTGGTGTTTTTCTTTGCTTACTTAAAGCAATAGTGAGAGTGAGCACATATTGTTATCGCACAAACTACAAGATCGCTTTAATTTCAGCCCAGACATGATCCAATGTGACTTGCACCAGTGAAAGGTTTCCCCCCTCCAACTGTTATATATCATATATGAAATCAAAGCCGGATCCTGATTGGACCAATGGAGCTAAAACGCAGTCACGTTGCCGTACTCTGTTTCTTGTAGTAGTCCTCCCAGGCCTTACTGTAGTCAGTCATCACACTCTGAGGCTGGCTCTGCTGACCTGGGAAGCGCGCGCGTGCACACACACACACACACACACACAGACACACACACACACACACACTAGTCAATCAAATACAAACCTCCCTTTCAACATGTGATATCTCAACATTCTAAACATTAATTCAACCAATACTGACTGGATCTGTGTGTGTGTGTGTGTGTGTGTGTGTGTGTGTGTGTGTGTGTGTGTAACTTGCCTAGCTTTTTATAGTACTGCTCCCATGCTTTGGAATAGTCCATCTGTCCTGTCTGAGCCACAGTGTGACCTACACACACACACACACACACACATACACAAACACACAAACAAACAGAGTCTTAATTGCTGGACTCGTGTGTGTGTGTGTGTGTGTGTGTGTGAGTGAGTGAGAGAGAGAGAATGTGTGTACATTCACACTGCGTCTCATCAGGACAGACTGGATTTATGAGACAAACTACCTGTTGAGGATTCAAGTCATGTTCCTTCAACTAAACTCATTTTAAAGGTTTGAAGTACTTGTGTGTGTGTGTGTGTGTGTGTGTGTGTGTGTGTGTGTGTGTGCGTGTGTGCGTGCGCGCAAGAGACATAATTAGTAGAAAACGATAAAACGATTAAAACGATAAAACGAAAACGATTAAAACTTTCATGAATTAGTAGAGTCCAGTATTCAGGTATGCAAATTATGTTTAAAGATCATATGTAGAAAAATATCCATTGCCAATTGATATTCAGAAAATATTTAAAATAGAGACAGCAATTAAAAAGCAAGAGATTTTTAGAAAAACAAGATTCATGACTAAAGTGATGCAATGTTGTATTGCTGTGATATGACTCAGTTGATGTAACATCTGAACAAAGAAACCAAAGAATCCCCAGTCAAACTTTACATTTAAAAGAAAAATTAAAGCCATAATGTTAAGGAAATATATTGAATGTGTTGGTTATGTGCATCTGTCATCTGTCATAGGTGCTTAGTTAGTTTAGGTGCTTACTTTTTAGATGCTTTGTAAATCTATTTTTTGACAAAGGGGCAGATGAAATAAGAGTATTCTTTCTGCTCCCTTTCCTTTTGGATTTGGGAAGTTTGTGGATTTACTGTCCTGTTTTTTTCCGTTTTATTTTAATGAATGAAATATAAAAATTTAAATTAAAAAAGAAATACCTTAATTGTGCTTTTGTCAAGAAAGAGCACATACAAACCCATGTCGTGTGTTTGTGTTTGTGATGAGTCTTACCAGGGTCTTGCTGTCCTGGATTCTGCCAGCTGGTCTGGTAGGTGTTTCCCCAGACACCAGTCAGGAAGGTCTGACCACTGCCACAACTGTACACACACATTCACCACATTGTTCAATACATCAACAATAAGCTAACAAGGTCTGTGTGTGTGTGTGTGTCTTACTTCTGGTGTGTCGCAGGACCTTGGGTGAAGGGACTGAAGCCAAAACCTCCATTACTCATAATACCTGAACCCTGAATGACAGTAGAGGTTCATTAGCAACATATCTGATGGAGTTTCTGTTCCTCTGGTGGTTGGAACACATCGGAACCGCAGACAGGATGACTGAGTGGAATTCTGGAGCATTTAGCTCTTCGTCAAGTCTTAAGTTAAAACTAAAGAGTGCTACATCCTGTATCAGCGTAGACGACAGTTTGCTGCTGCTTCTGTCATATCTTCAAACAACTCACAGTCAATCAAAGAGCACCAACCTGAGTTGATGTGTATGTGTGTGATCATACCCCGATCTTGTCGTCTATGAGCTGGCGGGCCACGTCCATCTGCTGGGCGGTGCCTCTGATGGTGAAGACCCGGGTGTTGGGATCAGTTGAGGGTGGCGGGTTCCTCTGCAGCTCCACATGAGCTCCAGACTGCTGGTTAATACTTTTAATAGTTTCCCCACCTACACACACACACGCACACACACACATACATTCTTTTCATTCTAAGATGGACTCTTCAGTTCAAGCTTGCTCCATGCTAATTAGCTTATGATGGTGTGATGGTGAATTCCAGTCCTCCTGGAATTCTGAGGTCAGAACTCGCAGTGATGTAATGTCTGAGCACTAATACTTAAGATGTTTTGTTTGGAAAATATGAGTAAATTAGCTAAAGTGAATATTAGCCTAATGCTAGCCTAACTGTGTGTGACTATATTAATCAATCAAACACCAGCCAAACATTAGCCCAGCTGTGTGCTCAAGCAAACAGTCTAAAATTAACCTGGCTATGTATACATATATTAGCTAAAGCAAGCATTAGCATGACTGTGTAGGAGTATATTAGCTAAAGTAAACGTTAGCCTGGCTGTGTGAGTATACTACTGAGTGAGTAAAACATTTAGATGTATTTAAAACATTTCCTACAACTGTTGATGACATTTCCATCCACCAAACACCACCGCTACCACATCTTTAAAAGAATGAGCACACTGTAACAGTTTACTCTTAAACAAAAAGGTCTGACGTAAGACTGTCACGACTCGAGTCCAAGTTGCTGTTGGTCACAAGGAGACACTACATCTTTAGCAGTGATGAACTTTACAATGTGTACAACGTTCCCAGTCCCACGTTCGAGAGCAGACACCAGATGCCGGAACACAATGACAAGGACAGGACAAGTCGCTGGTTGGAAGAAACCTAAAGAGTCTGCAACCAGTAGCAGCTAATCCCGAGGTCATTAACTCTTTGTTAACCAAATGAACGAGCCATTAGTGGATTTTAAAGAGACGAGAGCAAGCGGTCCTCTTAAAGCTGCAGAGACACAAAACACGTTCAGCAGATAAACATCCAGCTGACTGACGCTCAAACCGCCATTTGTTTTTTTTAATCAGCTTGGACTATTATTTGTAGTTTTATGCACATTTGCGTATTTGTATGCAACAAGATATTAAGCTGCATTGTTGAACACACACATACACACACACACACACACCCCATATGGGGTCCCAACACCCAGCACTTGACATTTCTTTTTTGTCTATCGCTTTTAATTTTGAAGCTGCTCATCGACCCTCTTCAACCCCCAATACACACACACACACACGCACGTGCACAAACACATTCAGGCAAATAAATTGTTGATGTCTTTTTAAAGAGTCTTTAAGAAGGAGAAGAATTGGCTCTCCCCCTATTGTTTCATTCCATCATGAATGTTTGACCCTCGTCCTTAGGTTCTTCAATTTTTTTTTATTTTGGATTTCAGCTGAAATAAATTAAAAGCCCCCAAATCATTTGCTTCAGCAATTATCATAAGGCCATTCGTGATTAAATGAATGAGGTTTATTTGAGCAGATTCAAGGGATTTAAGATTGCTGCTGATATAATTACACAGTAATATTTAATTCATTCACTTCAGTTCTCAGTTTTTTAAACGTTTCTCCACACGTCACAAGCAAAACTCTGAAACTGTAAATACACAGATGAATGAGGAGTATTTAGCTGGATAAAAGACAAACAAATAAAATAAAAAGGAAAGACACAAACCCGCCTGTTGATCTGAACTTTAAACCCGTCGAACTGGACAAAAAAAGACAAACATGGCTGTCGGGACCCAATCTGTTTCCTAGAACATGATGAGTATGACCAAGTGCACATGCGCCCGATGTTTTACTACTGAATTTGTACCACGGATACGTGATCAGAACGCTGTATGGCAGGCGGCTTTTTATAACAGCTTTATTGTTCAAATGTCAGATGTCATTCAAGTGTGAAAATTAACAATGAACAATTATCAGTATCAAGAACAAAACTCACAAATAAGCCAAAAGGGGACAGACTGAATAAACACAATAATCTAACAATAGTTCATATTTTGTAAATAAAGGTAGAGGTTTATGTATAGTTTTGTTTGTGGAGTATTTGATAAATTATGTTTAACTTTGCTTAATTTAATTAAAGTGCGGGTTTGTCATTTGAACATTTTGATTTATGAATCTGGGACTTTGCAAGTCATATAATTTTATTTATTCATTCACTTTGGTGAGGTGGGGGTGACTGGCAATTCACAGACTATTCAACGTGATGAGGTGGGGAGAATTTCAGACTAGTTATTCTTTGCCTTTTAACGAATCTGGTTCCAAAAAGTGGTTCTGTTTGGAACATGCATACCACGATTATTGTGCATACACAGCATGTTTCAAATAGGTTTCAAGTGCTGGGTGATAAAAGTTCTTCTGTTCTACCATCAAATACACATGATGTTCCAGGAAACACACTGGGAACGGACAATGGCCGCTGACGCCACATGCGTCTCCTCCTACCTTTGCCGATGACCAGGCCGCACTTGTCTGCTGGGATGGTGTAGGTCACTTCCTGTAGCGGCCCAGGAGAGCCCATGGTCCAATCACCACGACCTCTGACCCTCCCGCCGCGCAGCGCTGATCCGAAGCCGTCACGCTCCTACAACACATACACAAACAGAAAACGTTTAAGTGTTTTTTTTAATGGTACGTGCAGGTAAAGTGTATATGTGTGCGTGTATGTTACCTGTGCAGTCTGTATGAGCTCATTGATAAGGTGGACAGCATGCTGACATCGGTCAGGCTGACCCATCACCATGGCAACACGCTCTGGACTGATGCCATCATCTGGGCAGGTCGAAAGGTCAGAGTTCAAAAATATCTATTTAAACGTATGATCATTTTGTGAACACACACACACCAGTTTAGACTGGATTTCAGCAGTGTGAACAGACCAGTTAAACTGGATTTCAGCGATGTGAACACATCAGTTTAAACTGGATTCCAACAGTGTGTACAGACTGGTTTAAATTGGATTCCAGCAGTGTGAGCAGACCAGTTTAAAGTGGATTTCATTGGCATGAACACAGACCTGCTTTAAACTGGATTCGGACACCTGCGTCATTCTGGATCTTCTTGATCATTTCTCCATTTCGACCGATGACGATGCCGACTGCAAACCTGGGAACTGGAACCTTGAGGGAAAAAAACAGATCCAACATGACTTCATCTTTATCAGAAACTGAAACTGAAGGTGCATTTGTTAGTGTGAGTCGTACATCCAGGGTGGTTCCTCCCAGTCGGGCGGTGAAGTCATTGCGTCCTGAACGGAAGTCTCCATCTTTCTCTCGGATCACCTCCAACACCAACTCCCTCGCAGCCTGAAAGCAGAGACTAGGTCAGCAGAGGCCAAGTCCACAGAGAGTAAAACCAGCTTTCTTTCCTCCATCTTCCATGGCGTCATATCAAGCATATTTGAATATTATTTAAAATGCGATTGACGAAAAAAGTGAGTGGAAAATTATTGTTGTAGTTACTGCAATAACAAGATCTGCTGAGTTGCTGTTGCTTGAAGTAAACAACAAAAAAGATGAACAACCAATCTCAGAGTGGCTATAGGGCGCGGGAGTAGGGATGCCTCAATTATAAATTTTTGTGTGTGTGTGTGTGCACCTGGACTTTATATGGGTCTCCAGAGATACGCAGAGGTTTATCAGCTCCAGTCGGAATTGGACCATCCTGGATCATGATCATCTTCACCCCCGCTCGCTCCTGATGGCAAAAAACAAAAACAAAAAATAACAATAAAACCAGGTTCACTGGCTGAATCCATTGTTTTTTTGTTCCTTTTAATGCTCCAACTCGCTACCTGGAGCTGTTTGATGGTGTCTCCTCCTCGACCAATCACCAGCCCCACCTTACTGGCTGGGATCAGCATTTCCTGCACAGAGGACCCACCCTCCCCATCACCATGGAAGCCTGGACCATTCCTACAGCGATCGACGATCTGCACGAGCAGTCGCTTTGCCTGCCTGGTGTGCGCACACACACACACACACACACACACACACACACACACACACACACACACACACACACACACACAC
>CAAKHB010000805.1:15527-28712 GCA_901007665.1 Aeoliscus strigatus
ACACAAACGCAGTGAGCAGCAGGTCAAGGATGAGGAGATGACATCATCAGAAGAGGTGAGGAGGATGCTCAGTCTCACTCGATGCTCTCTGGAGTCCCAGTGAGGGAACACGGTCGCTCCATCAAACCGCCACTGTCTGCACACACATACACACATCTTGTGTTGTTGTTTGTGAAACTAGAAATATATTCAGAAGACATGTTTAACCCTCTAACACAGACTGTATCGCTGCCGATACATTCAAGCAAGCAAATTTTTGGAGTACCATAATTACACACACATACATGACTATTTGCGCTGTCAGACGTCCATCGGTTCCTGAAAGTTGAGAGGTTGCACCTCACAGCTAAGTTGCTGTCATTACAGTAATGACTTGCTGGCGTCCAGCAATAGAGAGAAAGGCATTACCGTAATGACAGCAATGTGACTGTTCTCAGCTTTCATCAATTGTTTTCTCCTTCTCCTAACCAGGTAGGGAAACTGAGTGACACTTCTCAGCTTTCAGAAACCGCTCAACGTTTTCTGGTGCAAATAGTTGCATATTTACAGTATTTACAGTACAGTACTACAGTACAGAGTATGCTCGAGCAACTGTACGGTAGCACCGAGGATACAGTCAGTTTTAAAGGGTTAAAATCAGGACGCTGATCGTATGTGACTCACCAGCAGCAATCTGGATCTTGCAGCCTGACTCCAGCTGGATCCTGGTGATCTGTTCGCCTCCTCGGCCAATAACTGCAGGACGAGAGCGACAAGCTGATGTAAAACCTACTGCAATTAACTATTGTTACAAGCTATTGCTATGAGCTGCTGCTACAAGCTACTCCTCAAAAGTACAGGTACAAGCTAATAGTGCATTCCTATTGGTCTTTGTCGAAGCTGTGGACAGGAAGTTGCAAACAGAACACCCCCCCCTTATTTCAGCTATCCAACATGCAACACGGTCCAACCCAGAGGACCCCGAGTTCAGAATCCAAGATGGCGTCAGTAGCTTAGTCGGTATGTCCATTTAAATGACCACAGAACATGTTGTTACACAGCGAGAACTTCAGCATCTTTTCTCTTATGTTTTCATGGAAGAAAATGGAACGCTAACAACCGCGAGTTAGAACCTCAGACACCCGATCCAACTGCCATAACGCTACAGGCTCCTCAGGATTTCGTCAGTGTTCCTCGTTGACAGCTCTAGACCTCAAACCTTTAGTTGTAAAACCTGATCTGTGTGAAGCGCTGACGAAACGTCTAACTACATTCTTCTTTTGCTCTGCTGCTGATTCTGTTCTGGGTCGGGGAACATGCTCTTTCTCTTGTGGATGCTAAGTTCTACGGTTCTTCTGCTTCTTTCTCAAGCACTAGACGTTTATGTGTGTTCAACTACAGAAGATTGACACTTCAAACCCACAATAACAGGAGAACAACACCCCTTGGACCTAAATCATGTCACTTCAGCTACTTCAGAACTGAAACCTGATTGGATGGAGACTTTGCACACCAGCAGGAAAACTCAAAGGTCACAGGTCATACTCACTGAATCCCACCATCCTGTCGGGGACCTTGTAATCCTCTGTGATTACCCTGCAACACACACCAACATCCAGCTCACACAAAACCCAACTATAGAGTGCGTGTGTGTTATGTTGATTCAAACCGTAGGAGGCCGATCTATAACACTTATCTACACTAGTGTGTGCAAACAATGACTATGATGCTGAACAGAATGTTACGTACGTGTGTGTGTGTGTGTGTGTGTGTGTGTGTGTGTGTGTGTGTGCATGCGTGTGATTTAAATCAATATGAACTGCTGGTCGTACCTCTGATGGCTCATAGCTGCAAGCTGGTTACCTGCTGAGAGAGAGACACAGATTAGACGGAATGCTCCTTTAGCTGCAGTCATCTGATGGAGCTGTTATTATAAATCACACAAGAAAAACAAAAAAAAACTTTCATTCTCAAGGTCAAATATTCAACATGTCTCAAATTCCTCCTGTAAATAAATCTGCCTGCACACAAACTGTTGTTGGAAGAGAACAGGAGACACCAGGAGGTTCTGGCTCCTCACCTCCGTCCTCTCCCGGTCGTTTCTGGCCAGCGTAGTACAGTGAGGCCTCCACGCTCCCTGACGAGCTGTTCAGGTGCGACATGGCTTCGCCGCCCATCTTCCCCACCATCTGATGCACACACGCACACAGACAGACACACAGACACACACACACACACACACACACACACACACACACACACAGGAAACAGCTGTAACAAAACTGACAGGACATGGAGAGTAGAGCTAGAAAAGTCAAAACCACGTGGCCAAGACCACCAGGTCCCAAGTCACGATCAAGGCTGTTGGATCAAGCAGCCAGTCATTAATGATGTTCCAGACAAATCAGATTAGGGAAATAAGTCCCAAATAGGAATTAGGGGATTCTATACGCATCTCGATACACTGTCAGCAATACGATATATTAACAATACAGTGAAGCCCCATGCCAACACGATTCAATTCACCCTTGTTCATGATTCATCAATGATTTGCCAACAATTTGACTTTATACAATGTGACTGCATTTGATTATTGATACAATTCTCAATTCAATTCTTCGACTCAAAACGATTCAACACAATAAAAAGAACTTACAAGCTACACATTTTGTCCTCTCTTTTCTTTCCTGTGAAGGATGAATTTGATCTGTGATTTTCTAATAAATCCAAGTTACACCTCAATACAGTCCGGACATAGAATTGTTTTCATCCTACTATACACTAAATCATAAATTCATTACATTTTAAACTCATTCTCTGTCCACTTCGTGTCCCTTTTTGTGTGAGTTGCAAACAAGAAGGACACCAATTTTTATATTCATTACAATAAATGGAAAAAATATTACATCTTGTGACCACATCAGTAACATTGATGAGTGATAATTCTCATAGGTCATCGAAGTATTCAGCCTGTAAGACAGAATCTTAGAAAATCAGATATTTTCTATTTTTGTCTTGTGCACAGAGGAGTACCTGTTCACACAAGATTTATCAAACAACATAATACAATGTCACGCTCTGGGACATTGTGACTCTTTCAGTCGTCGTCCATTAATCTGGACATTGTTAGTCACATATTAACTCAGTGTGGCCTCATTTCTCACAGTGGCAAATCCTGACCAGAGAACTCCCAAGCCACATACGGACTGACAAACTGAAAACTTTCTTCTTTCTTTTTAAAAAGCCAAGAAGTTGTCAGAAAAGTCAGAACGTGTCAATCCTGTTTTGGGTGAAATGATGTCAACTACTGTATAATCTACATATTCAGTCAGCAGTGCCAGAACGTATTCTAGAACATATTTGCAGTGAGTGAATACCAGCATGTATTGTAGAACATATTCACACAGCAGCAATACATTCACACTGTTCATTCCAGCCACACATACATAGCCACACACACTGATTTCAAGCATCTGCAGAAAATGAAATTCATCAAAAACACAAATGTTTTTAAAAGTTTGATCATTAAACATATTACGTTCATTTCATAACGTGACAAAAGAACTTCTGTGGCACATATTCAAAGGAACGTTGGACCCGTCATTGATGTTATTGATGCTTGTCTGAGCTTTTCAATCGTAACATGTCAGCTTTTACATTTGCTCACTTGTGTTGTAACCGAGGACAACCTTGTCTGAGTGTCAATGAATACGAGCTGCGATACAAATGTAAGTGGAAAAAAACGTTTTGGCTTTTATTTAATTACTTTGCTGTGTGGCACACAGGACGGGTTTCTCCAAGGTGTGTGTTTGTGGGTGTGTTTATGAACAAACTGTGTACAAAAACTACATCAACACAATACAATTCCAAACGGTTTGACAAACATGAGAAGTACAGGAATGTGGACTAGATTAGCATTTTTGTGCATTATAATGAGCTTAATGGACGTTTTAACGGCGTTGATGCATTTCTCCATTCAGACTATAGTAAATGACACAGTAAACGTAGGAGTATGTAGTACGCACTGCATGTAAGAGTATGTAGTATGCACATAATGTATGAGTATGTAGTACGCCGTACATGTAGGAGTACGTACTACTCAATGCATGTAGGAGTATGCAATGCATGTAGAAGTATGCAGTACGCAGTACACCGTACATGTTGGAGTTTGTAGTAGCCAGCATAAACATGTCTGAATACACAGTAAGCAAAATGTAACACTTGTATCTGCAGCAGGCATTATGCAATACATGTGTATGCAGTGTGTATGCATGTAGTACATTTAGAAGTAACATATAGTACATGGAATAGGTGGTATATAGTACATGGAATAGGCGGTATGTGGGACATGAGTAGGCAGTATGTAATACCCACTACATAAAGCCTACTACAAGTACACGTACTACATAAACATTTACTTGTCATCCACACAACCCTGCGCCCAGACACAGACTGTTATCCAGAGAAGGAAAAAAGATCATCTTTGTGGAGCTTACTGTGCCATGGGAGGAGGGATGTCAAGAGGCATTTGAGAGAGAATCAGCAAGCTACAGAGACCTGTTTCAGGACTACAGGGACAAAGGTTGGCAGACGTTGTTGTATCCAATTGAGGTAAAGTGAAGAGGCCGGGGCCCAATCAAAGTTGGAAGTTGGAAGTTGCTAACAGCAGTGGGACTAACAGGAAGTGAGAGAAAGAAGGTAGTATGAAGACTGGCGGAGGCGGCAGAAAGAGCCTCCTGCTGGAATGGAGCAGGAGGGAGGAGGAAAACTGGCAGCCAGGATGGAGTGAGTAGTGGCCAGCCACCACTGCTGACCTGCCAGCAGGAGGGTGTCATGGTTGAGGGCTGAAAGTGAGTGCTGGTAACCATCTGCTGACACAACCTCTTGGCTAAAGGCTGCAGTCATTAAACAATGAAGAAGAAGGAAAGCATCAAAAAACACTGAATCTCTGGACACCCAGTCACTTCCAGGAAGGTTTGGATACAGAGAAAGCTCACCCAAACCACCTTAACCCAGAAGGCACCAAGGGTTAAATGCTTCACCAGGCCAACAAAGTGTGGGCATGGGGAGGCACAGGTGCAGCGCACAAACCTATGGCCTGGTGAGACACAGGAAACTTCCAGTCAGGAAGCACCCCACAGCAATGGAGATTTCTAAGCACCCTTGCCACCATCAACCCATAGAAGCAGCCCCACTGATGTCACACCACTGACCAAACCCAGAGAGGAGAGAATCCATTGGCTGGAAATGTCAGACACAAAGGAGTAGGCGAACTTCGATGAGGACTTGGACAGAGTCCTCAAAGTCACGCTAGTGGGAACAGCACAGTGGAAGGTGATTTCTCTCACTGAGATCACATACAACCTTGGGAAAGAGCTATTTGGAGCGATCAAGAGTAAGACTAACTCCAAGGCAACAAAACAACCAAACGGGCGAGAGAGGGAAATCCACAACCTGAGGAAAGATCAAGAGCGTCAACAGGACGTACATAGCAAGCAACACGAGAACAAGAGGAGGCAGAAAGGAGCTCACAGGCAATCTTTGGGATCGCCTCACCAGGCTAAGAAGGGCAGAAAGACCAAGGAAACTGAGCAAGGACAAGAGGAGAGCCCAGTTCCTTAAGGATCCCTATACCTTTACCAGGGCCCTACTGGAGGAGGCAAAACCTGGGAATCTGAATAGCCCTAAAGAGGATGTGGAGGCTTTCCTCAAGGAGACACATAGCAACCCTGACAGCAGCTTATCTCTGGCTAAGAACCCAGGAATCGTCCGAGTTGAACCATCCACCATCCCGCTTAACACCAATGGACCAACATGGAAAAAAGTACAGGAAACGGTTAAAAAGGCATGTGCTGCTTCAGACCCTGGAACGAGCAGTATATCATGTAAGATGTATGAGAAATGCCCAAAACTTCTCCGGTGGTTATGGAAGCTGTTACGGAGAGTCTGAAAAAAAGGCATTTGTACCACCACACTAGCAGAGGGCTAAAGGATATTTTGTCCCTAAAGAGGAAGCCTCAGCAAGCATAAGGCAGTTTCAAACAATCTTTCTACTCAGCGTTGAATGCAGAATCTTCTTCTCAGTGCTGGCAAAAAGGTTGACCACTTATATGATGATTGAAAATTGATATTTGAATACCTCCTCAAAAAGAGAGGGATACCAGGCTTCACAGGATGCCTGGAACATACAGGTATCCTGAGCCAGATGAGCCACAAAGCCAGGTCGAAGAAAGGCAACTTTACAGTAGTCTGGCTAGACCTGGCAAATGCCTTTGGAGCATTCACCACGACCTGATCAGAAGAGCTTTGAAGCACTGCCACATCCCAGACCACATCAAGGGAATAATCAGCATATACTCCGGAAGGATCAAGCTTCATTTTAAGACGAGACACTACATCACACAGTGGCAGCAGTTGGAGAAAGGGATTGTTACCGGATTTTAAGTCTCGCTCATCTTGTTCATCATGGGCATGAACTACATCATTATCATCACATCAGCAGAGAAGGTCCAATAATGGACTCTGGGGTCCGACAACCGGCATTCATGGATGGCCTTACGATGGCATTACAACACGCTCCCATTTCCAGGCAAGATGGGTTCTAATAAAGCTTGACAAGATGACATCCTGGGCAAGGATGACAATCAAGCCAAGAAAGTCACGGAGCATGATCATCAGGAAGGATAACAACTACAACCTGCTCATACAAGGTGAGGTCATCCCATTCATTAAGGATAATCCCATAAAGTGCCTGGTAACAATGGGTACAATGGGTCACTGAAGGACAGAAACAACATCCACAGCACTGACAGACAAGCAGTAGGATGGCTGCAGAACATCGATAAATCTGGACTCCTGGGAAAGTTTAAGGCATGACTACCATCATGGTAAAGTCATGGCAGAAATAAGGAACGTAGAGCAAGAGCAGAGGAAGGCAAGAGTGGTGGAGCTTGATTCCCAGGACGCCTGGACAAGGTGGGACCTCCCAAAGAGGAAGTTGACGTGGACAGACCTGTGGAGACTCGAGTCATTCCGGATCTCCTTCTTGCTGAGGGCCTACCAACTGCTGTGAACTTGCACAGGTGGGGCATGAGAAACAGCCTTATGTGCAAACTCTGTGGCAAAATTGGAACCATGGCACACATCCTGTCAGGATGCAACATCACACTGTCCCAAGGCAGATACAGGACCCAGGTGAAGAAACCTGTTGATTATTAATCAGATTGGGTCTGTTACACATATATTTTGCGGTTCACTGTAACCAGTTTCAATAAAACTACTTGTGACACGTCATATTGGCTTTGATGTCGACTGAACATTGCTTTGACTTTGCGGAAAAATGTCGAGATGTATATCGTATATCGCCATCGAGCGTAAAAAAATTCCAGATTTGACTTTTGGTCCATATCGCCCAGCCCTATTGCAGTGTGAAGTATGTGTGTATTTAGACGGTGTGTAGCACGTGTGTATACAGGCAGAGTGTAGTATAATGTGTGTATGTAGACAGTGTAGTATGTGTGTAGCACATGTGTATACAGGCAGAGTGTAGTACGTGTGTATTTAGTATGTAGACAGTGTGTAGTATGTATGTAGACAGTATGTAGTAGGTGTGTTTGTAGGTAGTGTAGTATGTGTGTATGTATGCAGTGTAGTATGTGTGTATGTAGGCAGTGTGTAGTATGTGTATATGTAGGCAGTGTGCAGTATGTGTGCATGTAGGCAGTGTGTAGTATGTGTGCAGTATGTGTGCATGTAGGCAGTGTGTAGTATGTGTGCATGTAGGCAGTGTGTAGTACGTGTATGTAGGCAGTGTGTAGTACGTGTATGTAGGCAGTGTGTAGTACGTGTATGTAGGCAGTGTGTAGTAACTGTGTATGTAGGCAGTGTGTAGTAACTGTGTATGTAGGCAGTGTGTAGTACGTGTATATGTAGGCAGTGTGTAGTATGTGTGTATGTAGACAGTGTAGTATGTGTGTGTATCATATCATTTGGTAGTAAAAGTAAAAAAAATCGAATCGAAGTAAAAATGTAAAAACATTCTAATAGATTATGATAATAAATCCTGTATTTGATGAAGATGATGGTGGAGTCTCATACACACCGATGGCAAACAGCTGCAGGTGTTTCATCAAAGCTCTGGGAGATGAAGGTGACCCAGCAGATGACCTTCAGTCATCACCCAAACATCAGCTGATTGTCCACGGAGCCTCAGCGACACACACTATGTTCAACACAAGTCCTGTCTGTCTGGGCGGCATTCAGTGTTTGTGTGTGTCCCAGTCAGTGTGTGTATGTGTTTCATTTCAGTCAGCCAGTGTCTCTCAGTCTGTCTTGGTCCAATCTGAATTGGTGAGTGTATGTATCAGTCAGTCAATGTCTCTCAGTCTGTGAGTGTGTGTGTGTGCATGTACCATTCTCCCAGCTGGTGTCTGTGTCAGTCTCCCAGTCGGTCTGTGTGTGTGTGTGTGTGTGTGTGTGTGTGTGTGTGTGTGTGTGAGTCTCCCTGTCGGTCTATATGAGCAGACACCTCCACCTCCAGCAGCTGTATATGGCCTGGAGACTGTTGCATAACTCAGCCTACTTTCTGACCAACTTACAGTAAACAGCAGTCTATACCGGGAGGGGGAGGGGGGTCCGGCTCTGCTATTAACAGCTGAACGAGCTTCATAAACTGCTTCAACTCACTCAATCCCTCGGCCTGTTGTGGCAACTTTCTGGGGCCACTTAAACCGCGTCAAAAGTCGCCTGTTGGCCTCGTCCGTCCCGTGTTACTGCCCGCAGCCCAACAGGTTGTCTGCCCCAGTGACACGTGTGGCCAAACTTCTGTCCCGCTCCCCCTCTCCGGTCCCCCGGTTCTCCCCTGCGGGTGACAGCTCCTCAAACTCCCCCAAAACTAAGCACCGGACGGTGTCAGGCCGAAAAAAGTGCTCAACACCGGCCACAAGTCCAACTCCTAACTGCTTTCCGAGCTAGTTAGCATGCTAGTGTGTGAGTGTGTGTGTGTGTGTGTGTGTGTTGACGAAGTTCGGAGCAGCAGCAGCACAACACGGACGAATTCCAATAAAAGTGATTTGGCTCGATCGAAACGTCCCCGTTCGCCCCGGAACGAGTGTGTGCGGAGCCCCAGTCGAGTTGTTACCTGTCGGGCCCTCTGTAACACATCGGCCAGGCCATCTGATTTCAGCCCCGGCTGGTTCATCGAGGCCTGTCCCTGCACCAGCTCCGCCATCATAGCGCCACTAGCTAGCCGTTAGCCGTTAGCTGTTAGCAGGATTAGCTTGGGCTGCTAGCTGAGCTGAAGCTGTTGCCGGAGATCGTGTATTTACAAGTATTCACTTCGACGACGGTCCCTGATACAGAACGTATTCAGGAACTGGGTCTCGAGAGGCTCAACAATGGATAGTATAAAACTGGATTCAGTGTGGTTTTATACAATTTTATTCCCCTTTATTGTCACCTCTTTGGTTCTTTTTACTTGTTTTTTTATTTTAAAAGAAGAAATGCTGTAAATCCTAATGCAAAAAAAATAACATGGAATGGATATGTCGAAACCTGCGCACTCGGCATATTTATAATCAAACAACTTTCAATCAACCTTTCCCATCAATTGCTGTGATGTTTTCCTGCACTCGTTCACAAATGTTGATCATGTTGGGTTTTAATTTTGTATATATTTTAACCTTTAGCGTGGTTCGTTACCTTTATAGACGATCTACGCTGCTGCTCAGCTGTTGGCAGCGCTGTTTCCGCTTCCGCGTTCAGTCACGTGTCTCAGCCAGCTCCACAGGTGGCGAACAAACCGAAGTTTTCGAAGACGAAGAAGAAGAGATTGAGCTGTTGATCTGGTGACCCCCCGACCTCTGACCTCTGTTGTGAAGGTCTCAGGTTTGTAATCACATACTGGATTATTGATTAGGTGCTTTTCAGTGGAGAATTAATTCTTTTGGCTTATATTGATCACTGATTAGTTCAGCAGTGAGCTAACTGAATGTTGATGTGTCAGTTATCCATGTTCCCCTGCTGACTAGCAATTGATTAATTTATTTTATGATAGCTGAGAACAGCGACATCATTGACTAAATAAATTAAATTGATTAAATAAAGACCATTCAAAGAGAAACAAACAGAGTCTGCATTTTGTCATTTCATTTTGTCGTTGAACAGATGATGCTCAGAGATCTTTCAGAAAACAAAGGGAGTTGAAACACAAAGAGCGAGTGCTCTTACATCAATGTCAAGGATCTCGATAACCTCAAGTGACCCCTATGACACCTGATGACATCACACACACCTGGCAGGTGGTGTCAGATGCTCACGACCCAATGCTGATGCTGGACCCCCAGAGACTCCTGTCAGTTCAATAACATTCTCAGTTTACTGTTACACGACCCATCAAATGTTTAAACATCACTATAAACCAACCTAAGCTTCAGCGAAAGCCTCGTATTTTACCCTCCAAACCAACAGGGGGCAGCATTTCGCCAGAATGTCTGTGAAATAAAGAATTTGAGGTAGGAATTTGATTTGTAGCGTTGAAAACTATATGAACAAAGAAAAGGTACAAACTGCTATGCACTATTTTGAGCTTGTGGCTAGTCTCTACTCTAGCTAGCTGCAATGAAGCGTCACCTCGTATTAAATGTCCTCAAATACATCACATCGGAATTTCTACCTGATGTGCTACGTGTCTGGGCTGTTTTTGTTCCAAGGTTTCACTGAAGCTCCAAAATCCTCCTCCATTGTATTAAAAGAACTGGCAATGTAGTTTTCAGCAACAATATACAAAAGTAGAAAATTGCTCATTGAGCTATTTTAATGTGGGTCTAAATCTATCGTCATCCATCAAACTTTGAGTTGAGTGGCTCCGTCGGGGTCCACTGGCCACAGGGTCAATTACCTACTGTTGGCACGGCCATGATTCCCCAAACGCGTAGATATATAGTTTATGGGGTAGAGTGAAGGTATGCCCGAGCTAGAGGGCTGTGAAAACTCTGGACCTCTGGAATCCCATTCATTTCCTATGACGGGAAAATCTGTTGTTTTTTGCAATTTTCTTTGAAACAATTATCCCATTGACGTGAGTCATAGCACGTGATTCCTGATAATTCCGCACACGACATTGTATGTCACACAGCATTCGTCAGATGTTGAGTGACTAGTTGTGCACCAAACCTTTGGATTTTCGGATTACAATATGTGACTCTGCTGTGGAAGACACATTCAAATCCAAGTAAAGACAAATGAAACACTCTAAGTGGAACGCACCATTAGTTATATCAGTTAGCTTGACTTTGCTTCCGTCAGATGTTGCTAATTAGAGAAGCTAACAGTCTGTCAGGTGTATTTGTCCCCTGAAAGAAGAAATTTATGAAACACATGATGTATATAAATAAAAGTAAATTGCTTTTAGTGCAGCAACAGATTCGGAGCTTCTCAGATGAATTGAACCGACGTGAGATGAGTCATATTATCTGTTAGCCTCAATGATTTAACCCCGTTGGAAAATTAGCCAAAAGCACAAGAATCGAAATTGCAAAGAGGAGCGGGGAAATTAAATAAATTCTAATTAGCCAAAAGCAATAAAAAATATTAAAATAATAATATTAAATAATATTAAATTAAATTAATGTGAATAGCTGAAGCATCATCCATCAGTGGTTGTGTACTCAAAATATACATTCAACACACATTGATTTATCAGGTTTAACTGTGGATTCATTGATTTCTTCATGGTGAAACAGAAAATCTGGGTTGAGTGAAATCGATAAGTTGTTGCTCTCCAGCTGAAGCTGATCCCTGGCTGGGGTGAAGAAGCAGAACAAGCTCGAATGCAAGTATAACAGATAAAGAGAGTAATTTGTGTCATTCACTCTGATGTCTTTTCTCATTCTCAGCTGTTTTTATTTCAGTCTCAGTTTGACATCTGGACCTGTGATGTCACACAAAGTCTGAGCCAATCGTGATACAGCTGACACACGTGAGTTGAAGCAGCAAGTTTTATGGGACAATTGTGATCATTTTATGTTTACACACACACACACACACACACAATTGAAATAATGTGTGTGTGAGACATTGAAACAGAAAGAACCCATATGGGCAGGGCCCACATAATTACCACCACACACACACGCACACACAGAGAGAAACTCTTAAAGCCACTTAAGGCTGTTAGCGTTTCCTGTTGACGTCCAACAACAGCCTCTTCAGAAACCATCAGTTTCCACTCTGCAGAGCTCTTACCACACACACACACACACACACACACACACACACACACACACACACACACGCTCGCAGAACTCAAGCTGTCTGGTAGTACCAGACAACAACAAATAAAGAAATAAGTGTCCAGTTTTGTTTTGAATTTGTCCAGTTTATTTATAATATAGTATATATAGTAGATTTAGATTAAAGAAACTACAAATAATAAATTCAAATCAATTCTACTGAATTCAATTTTACTGACTGTTAATTATAAACATTTACTGACGAGAGAACAAACTACCAGAAAAACTTGGTCTGATTTATTTGATTTCATTTGTTTCATGTGATTTTAAAAAAATGTATCTTGTATCTACATTTTATTTATTCATTTATTAATTCCATTTTGTGTGTACCTTGTTCTTTCATATCTGTATATATATATATGTGTGTGTGTGTGTGTGTATATACACACACACATACACAAACAATATTGTTGTATTATAGTATTTAGCACAATAAAAGTACAATCACAGTAATTGTAATTTTCAGTAATTCTGAAGGGTCATTGGAGCCGAACGTTGTTCGTGGAGGCTGACAGTCATGGAAGACGCTTCCACCTTAGATCAGATGACCTGGGTGCGTCCCCACATGAATGTGTGTGAAAACCATCAACACGCCCGTTGTGTCTCTCTGCTCCGCTCGTTCCTGATGTCACACCTAGGCTCTGACCTGAAGGTGACGACGAAATAAACCAGATCGTTCCTTGAAATCACAATTCAGCTCGATCGGTCTGAGCTCAACAGTGTAGAAAGAAATTATCCACATGGTCTCACACACACACACACACACACACACACACACACACACACACACACACACACACACACACACACTCTTGATAGACAAGGCTTTCAGTTCACACACCATTTAACTCAAATACTCGCTGCTCTTTATTGTTCACACCCTCCGTCTCGCTCTCACTGGGCGGGCGACCCCCAC
>CAAKHB010000805.1:46877-60415 GCA_901007665.1 Aeoliscus strigatus
TGATTGCTGGGGGCAGAATGACATCATCAGCCCCCCCTCCCCCATCAGCGAGGACACAGGGTTGCATTGTGGGGATTCACGTTCGAGCTGATTCATCTTGTTCTTTTTCAGCTGGAGCGTCTTTCTGTCGCTGAAACACAACACATGTCATGTGTTTGGTTGTGGAACAGCAGTTTGACACACTGAAGCTGCGCATTAACCCTTGAACACCAATGCTATCGCTGCTAAGACATTGGCACTAGAATACTTTGGAGCATCGTAATGATTTGCGCTAACAGAAATCGGTTCCTGAATATTAAGAAGTTGGACTTCACATCCAAGTTGCTGTCACTACCATAATGATTACCTGATGTCTGACAACGGACCGAATGGGATTACCGTAATGACAGCAACAGGGCTGTTCTCAACTTTCAGGAACTGATGGACGTTTTCTCCTTCTCCTAGCTCTTTCTTCACACCAGGTAGAGGAACCAAGTGACACACCGCTTTCAGGAACCATTTGACGTTTTCTGATTGCACAAATAATAAGTAATTATGGTACTCCAAATGATGATACTGTGGATGTAGCGCCAGTGATACCGTTGGTGTTAAAGGGTAAAAAATGTGTGTATGTGTGTGTGTGTGTGTGTGTTACCTGCACGTGCAGATAATGTGTATGCGTCCTGCAGTGTGTGTGGCGCGCTGTGGTCTCTCTGTGGAAGAACTTGTTACACAGTCGACACAGGAAGCCAGACACAGGAACCACGAAACTACTTCCTGTTGAGAGAAATGTTTATGTCCAAATAAGTCGTCAGTGACGTCATCCTGTTGACAAACGGCACCGACAAACATCAATTAAAAAAAAAAGCTCCATCACACAGGATGACTTAACCCTTTAAGCGCTACATTCGCGCCAGCATACTTGGAGTACCAGAAAAACACGACTATTTGTGCTATCAGGAAACATACTTAACCAAAGTATGTCAAGTTTCCAAAGTATTCGAGCACGAATGTAGTGCCGGTAATACAGTCAGCGTCAAAAAAAAGACATCAACATCCATTTTCTTACCTAATAAAACTGTTTTTCTTCTAATCACATTTGTGCTGATGGTATCCTCCATGTTACATCCGCGCCATGAGTACCGTAATTACGACGTCAAAACATTAAACGATTCCTGAAAGCCGAGAAACGTCACTCAGTTCCTCTACCTGGAGTGAAGGAGGCGGTAGGAGAGGGAGAAAACAAACATGGATTGGTTCCTGAAAGATTAAAACGGCCATGCTGCTGTCGTTACAGTTGTACCATTCGCTCTGTTGTCGGAAGCCGGCGAGTCATTACCGTAATGACAGCAACTTGGATGTGAAGTACAACTTCTCAGCTTCCGGGCACTGTTCAACATTTTATAGTCGCGTAATTACAGTACTCCAAAGTATGCTCATGAATGTATCGGCAGTGATACAGATGTCTTAAAGGCTTGAACTGGTGGTTGTCATGGTGACTGAAGCATCGTACCATATATGGTGTTGGGGTCATATTCCTCTCTGTGTGTTTCCTCTGCATCCAGGGCCTGAAACATGGACATCATGTGAGTCTGTGACATCACTGGACAGTGACCTTTGACCCTGACCCCCAGGTAATATGATCCAATATTTATTCTGCAAAACTTTAAACAGGGATATTTCTTCTTCTTCTGTTGTTAAGAAGCAGGAATGTGGTTTGAACCTCACACACCTCTGATGTTTGCTGCTCCTCTTCCTGATCGCAGACGTCCACCTCCTCCCCCTCCTCCTGCTCGAAGCAGCCCACAGCGTCCACGGTGATAAGCTCCTCCTCCTGTGCCTCTGCCTGCTGCACCTGCACAGCCAATTGATAGTCAACCCAGTGATCATGTGACACCTCCTTTGTGTGTGTGTGTGTGTGTATGTGTGTGTGTGTGTGTGTGTGTGTGAATGTGCTGACCTGCTGCTTGTGTTCAGGAGACTTCATGTGCTCCACAAACTTCCTTGGAGTCCTGAAGTGACGTCTGCACGCTGGACAGAAGGGACGCGACATCTGCTTACACATCTGGACACACACACACATTGATCTGCTGTTTCGTCCTTTAACCCCGACCGTATCGCCGGCGATACATTCACACGAGCATAGTTTGGAGTACCGTAATTACTTGCGCCTACCGTATCGCCCTAATGAATGTCGGCAGGAAATTAAACAAAAACTGTCATGTGAATAAAACAATGATTCAGTGCAATGACCAATGTACAGTAAAGGCGGATTTACACGGGAAGCGTGACAATAACAGAGCGTTTCGGCAGCGGAGCGACAACGGACAATGAGCACAGTGAGACAACGATGCAGAACGAGAGTCGGGAGACGGTGTGAATTAACAACAACAAACAACAAAGAGCGAGGCTTCATTTCCTGATTGATTCTTCAGTTTTCAGCTTTCCCCACCACACATTCCTCCTCCATCTTCTTCTGGATAAACAGACTCTAAATGCTAATATATTACTTTATTCAGAGGGTTACTGAAGTATCAGATATGACACTGTGCTGCTCCGCTCTAGGATAAATTTTTCCTTACGTCCTGTCTGACTGCCGACGTGCCTGTGGCTCTCCTACACGCATTGTGACGTGGTGTTTAATTTTAAAAATCTGCTTTTCGTATTGAGCGCAGAAATAGCAAAATTCCTTCTTTAGCAAGACACTGCTGAAATGCACTGCAGGACAGCCGGTGTGAAACTCTGACTTAAATAGCCGCGATCACCAACGCCTCAGACTTTACACGCCACAGATACTTCCGGTGTAAATGTCTCTGTTGTGCAGTGCTGATTATTTTGAAAGGTGCATCAGCAATATTTTGACTGAACAAGTGATTGATGATCTCCAATGGTCATTTCACCATTTAACACCAAGAATATCCCCGGTGAGATCTTTGCGCTAACAATTACATGACTATTTGTGCAATCACAAAACATTTCACCCTGGTCCTCTGCCTGGTGTGAAGAAGGAGCTAGGAGGAGGAGAAAACATCCATCGGTTGAGCTGAGAACAGCCATGTGGCTGTCATTACGGTAATCCCATTAACTCTGTTACCTGAAGCCAGCAAGTCATTACCGTAATGACAACAACTTGGCCGTGAAGTGCAACTTCTCAGCTTTCAGAAACAGTTGGATGTTTTCTGGTGGTTCATGTCCCAGATAACAGCTGTGATGTCATCGGCGATGAGTCCAACCTTGTGTTGTTCTGTGCGTCGATGAGCGATGACGTCACCACAGAAGTGAGTCTGACAGGTGTCGCACCAGTGCTGTGTGCCAGGACGACGCCCCCTGGAGGACAAACAGCACGTTCATTCAAAAGTGGATGGGTCTTAGCTCCACGTTTGAGGCTCGTACCTGCTCTGCAGTGTGTGTGCGTTCAGGCTGATGGTGTGTGTGATCTCCTTCAATTTCTTCAGGTGCTCTGATCCTGTCATGTGCTCCTGGAAGGCCTGGAACACACACAGACACACACACACAGAAATGTCTTAGCTTTAGCCACAGATGTAGCCATCTCGCAACTTGATGCAGCAGGACAGTGATAGCAAGAAGGTTCTCATGACGCTGAGATGGTTCCCACCTGCACAGAGCGACAGTTGAGGCCGCACACGTGACAGTGAAGTCCACCCGTCTGTCTGACTGCCGCCTTGTCGGTCTGACCGAACTCACGGCTCCCACTGCTCTGCTGGATGGTGACCTTCAGTGACCCCACATTCTGGAGCTGACACATACACACACACAAACAAAGATGTTCATGAACAATTCATTGGATAAACAGGAATGGAATTCTTAATGGATTTTACTGATTCAGTACATCTAAGTCACATGATCACAGCTGATCTCACCTCAGCTGCTCTGCCGTCACCACTCTGCTCCGTGGGAGGAACGCCATCTGACAACAACAAACGGCATCATCGCAAGTTACCAACCTGTTCGGGAGAGGGTGTGTCAGACGGAAAACACGACAATTGCCATATCTGTTATGAGAATGAAGCACTGAGGGGTGAGGGTTAGTTTGGAATTATCACATGTAGAAGAATTCTAAGGCCACAGACCTGTCACACCGCCCTCACTTCTTGGTTGTGCACATGACCCGTGTGTCTCACAATCAGCCAGGGCTCCGGCTTCCTCCACTCTGTAGGAGACAAACACACAAATCAGC
This sequence comes from Aeoliscus strigatus, assembly GCA_901007665.1. Classification (NCBI taxonomy): domain Eukaryota; kingdom Metazoa; phylum Chordata; class Actinopteri; order Syngnathiformes; family Centriscidae; genus Aeoliscus; species Aeoliscus strigatus. The sequence goes on from CAAKHB010000805.1 coordinate 51,055, forward strand.
GACAGTCGGAACGATCTGGAAGCAGGATATGAGGAAGAGAACTCAAAGCTAAAGCCTCTCCAGATAGGGATGCTAAGCTAGCTGCAGATATAGACGATGATGTCAAGCTAGCTGCAAGCTGCAGAAATGCACAGGGATGCTAAGTTAGCAATGTCCTTCTAGCTGCAAGCTGCAGAGACCAACAGATGCTCAGCTAGCTAAAGGTGATGCCAAGCTAGCCTCAGACACAGATATAATAAATCAGCTACAGACACAGAGGTGATGCCAACCAAGCTGCTAGCTGCACACAGTAATGCTAAGATAGCTGCTAGCTTCACACACAGCCATGCGAAACTAGCTGCAGATGGTACTGCCAAGCTAGCTACTATCCGCAGAGACAGATAAAAAGCTAGCAACAGACACAGACGTGACGCCAACTTAGCTGCAGACAGTGATGTCAAGATAGATGCAGACGTAGTCAATGGTGCTAAGATAGATGCTAGCTGCAGACAAAGACAGTGGATAAGCCTGTAGTGGGCACCACCGGGTAAAAACGCCGACTGACCTGTCCACCCTCGTCCTCTTTGACTCCACCTCGCCTGAACCTCCATCTGACTGCAGGTCTTCTGAACCATTTCTCCTTTCTTCTTCTGTGGTGGAGGAGCTTCCTGTGACAGACCACTTCCTGCCTAACACCTGGCGGAGACAAACAGATGAGTAAGAGAAAGAGATGCGAAACAGTGAACAAGCAGATTATTACTGACCTCTTGAGTCACGAGTGGTCTCCCCTGAATGTGACCAATCGGGAATCGAACTTGTGCAGCTGCAGGCAGAAAACATCTGGGGCAAAAACATAGAGGACATCGTTTGTTTGGTTTCTTGAATGCTTGTCAGGGATTGAGTTTGCAGTTTGTGCTGGGTGCGGCACTGATCGAGAAATGTATTCAATCGTGATATGCTGATGATCTGAAGATGTATTTCTCTGAACTGACCAGGGACAAGTTAACAATCCTGTTACCAGAGCTGGTTCATGCTGATTACATTGGTCATGAGCTTCACCTGGAACATCTCACTTTTCATCATACTTTAGAACTGTTAGGGGAAGCTAAAAAATTTGAGCCTTTTACCACCAATTGTATCACAGCGATACATTCGCGCTAGCCCACTTTGGAGTACTGCAAATTGCAGAAAACTCACAAATTGAAACAATCTGAAACCATGCGCTTTCAGAAAACAAGGTTCCTGAAAGCAGTGAAGTTGCACTCTGAGCTTGGAGAAGGAGAAAATGCTAATTGGTATGTGAAAGCTGAGAAGTTGCACTTCACATCCAATTCCATCCAACATACACAGCCAAGTTTCTGTCATTACGGTAATGACACACCAGCTTCTGGCAACAGTGCAAATAGGATTTCCATAATGACAGCAACATGGCTGTTCTCAACTTTCTGTGCTAAAGGGTTAAAGCAGCCAACTACTCTCCTTCCTGTAGTGACACGTCTACATTTGAAACCATAAAAAGAAATCATTTTAATCCCAATGTTTCTCTTTTGGTTTAACATTCTCATTTGCCCCCATATGAACCAGCTCTCACCTGTCCGTCTTCTGCTTCTGTTTGACCATGACACACTCTGCCCAGTGACCTTTGACCTCTGTACACTGATCTGCAGAAACACACAAGACTTCAGATATCAAAACACAGGTAACACAGTTCTTTTTGTCCTCAAGTTAAACCCAATGGTGGTTTAGATCTACACTAATATTCTGGAAACATCAAACAACTTGTCATAAAATCCCTGGACATCCAGTCACTTGGTGAGAAATTCCTTTGAAATTATTCAAATTTTACCAGTTGATCTCATCTCTGAAGTTGGGAAAGTAACAGGCGTATTTGGTGACTAACAGTAATATTTTTGTTTGCTGCTGTTATTTGTTGTGTTTTCATACAGATTTTGAATTTGGTAATTGAGCCGTATTTGACATCGGCTTCCTCAGATTCCGGAAATGTTTTAATTAATCACCTACGATGAATTTGCAGCCAATGATGTGAAAACAAACGTTTAATTCGCCCATTTCCTATAGAGAACTTGCTGGCTAACGTTAGCAGAACGATGCTCAAGCTAACGTGATGTTGTGAGTGACGCGATATCCATAGTGTCTCTTGACAGCTCATCAAAGTAGTTATAAAACGTAGAATTATTAAAACACTCCGTACAACACATGGGCGTCATCTCACCTTGTTGCTGAGACGATGCTAACGCTAACTCGGCAACATCTCAACAGACGGCTCTGCTGTTTCAGTCGGTGTGAGCGGCTCCGTCGCCCCCTGCTGGCCAGGAGGACGAATAAAATTCACGTGTATTTACGTTACTGGTCAGGTCATGTCTTTTATCTGTGATGTTCTGCGCAAAGCATCATGAATATTGTATAAGCACAGGGAGGAAATTAGTATGAAGAAATACATATTTTAATTGCATGTACATTTAAATAATTTAGTGATGAGTAAACAGATATACACTCTACCACTGTCATGTGTGTTTCCATGAAAATTGCATTAACGGGTTGAAATGCAGATCACATGTGAGTTCATGTAGATTTCAAAGCAATTTCCATAATCACAACCACAGTCCTAATTAAATATGTATCGCAATCTCATTGGAGACCAGAAACATATGAATCACGATCATTTCACTGTATTGTCACAGTACAATGAAATTTTGTGCAGCTTTTTCTTTACAGTAGGATAACAGAGTTAGCAATAATGTACATGAGATGAGATAAAATACCAAAATACAAGATTAAGACTACGAAAACACCCGAAAGTAAAATGCAATAAAAAAGATAACACGGGGAGATATTGACATTATTTAAAACAGAATGTACTTTTTGTTATGATTATATAACATTTACTCAATCAACCAATCGCTGACCACCAGACTGCCGCTTTCACCCAATCAGAGACAGTCACAACAGAGAAGACAATAAGATGAGCATGAAACTGCAGCTAGTTCAGATTCTGACCAAATGTGAGCTCAGGGAAACAGACAGGTACACTGTCATGGTTGTCACGGCAACTCTTTGGTGCTGCTGATGTTGAGTCAGATATTGAGTGAAATGGGTAAATTAACACAGTTGCCATGGAAATAAACATACTTTGAAAGCAATATATATATTAAACATAAAAACCTACCGTACCGTACCATATTATATTTTATTTTATTTTATACATTATTATTATTGCACCAACAGGAGCAGTACTTGAGTCTTGTTGTATAATCACGATACGTGACTATATTGGGGTGAATCATGATGTGAACTAGAGCAAAGACACTAAATGTGAATATGTCTGTTGACAACAGAGTCACTGTCCACCAACAGCTGACCCCAGTGGAGAGTCTCCTTCATCAGCCCAAACATCTAAAGGTTATTTTCGATGTAAACGTATGAGGCACCGGCCTCAATATCAGGAAAGCATGTTGTAATCCCAAAGTGCAAAAGTTTGGCGTGTAGCTAGTTATATACATCGTTATGTGTAGAATTATCATGGATCACTTGCTATAACTCCATCACATTAATGAAATAACGTTTTTTGAGAAAATCTAAAAAAAAAACCAAACACACATCATAGGAAATGAATGGATGCCAGAGGTCCAGTATTCGCAACCCTCTAGCTCGGACAGACTTTCACACAGAAACATTATTTAAACATTAAAACACAGTTTCAGTCTCTATGTGACCTGTGTGAAACCAGATGGAGGTTTCGCAACCTGTGGTCCTGGGCCCTGATAGGGACACCATCTACTAATGCTACTACTCTACTCCCCCAGAAATTACATATCTACACGTTCAGGGAATCATCGTCGTGCCAAATGTAGGTGGTTTATCAACCTGTGTCCCGTGGAGCCATGGTGTCCAGCAGCAGACTGACATTAAAAAAGATCGACAAGGGATTTTATATTTAGAGGTCATTCCCTCTCTTGTGGCTGAAAGGAACATTTAACATCCGACACTTCTGACTTCGTTTCAGACTTCACAAACCTGCTCTTTTTTAATTTGGAAGAAATATTGATGCATTTTTTTGTGTCAGTTGTGTCAGTCACACACACACACACACATACACACACACTCACACCCCTGAGGGCACAATGCGCTACAAAGGTCCCAGCATGCATCGCTCTACTTTGGCACAAGGGCATAGAGTGTGTTGAGTCACTGACCTGGAAGATGAAAAAGTTCCTTAGGTGCCATCACACTGTCACATCACCGTCAGACACCCTTGCTGCCACAACGATGATGTTTCTGTTCAGATAGGTCATGTTATACCGGTAGTTAATGACTGTGACGACACTCCATTGATCATTGAAGGTTGTTGACTGAAACAAATACCCAGGAGTCGTGTGGGAGTCAGTCTGTGATGTGATGGAACTACATACATACATTTTTTTGTTTTCACTTCTGTTTGGGGGTGAGGGATTGCAGCAAATGATCTTATGGAGAAAAACAAAGAAGATCAAGTCATCCTAGAGTAGACTTCGCCCAGGTGCTGGAAGAGGCATCAACGTATTAAAAGTAAAAGTAGAGAAGACTAGATACTACTCCTAAAAATACAGATACTTCGGAAAAATAATGTAACATCGACAAGAACTGTCCGTTTTCATGCTGCACTTGAAATTTGCTTCTTATTTGGTCCCGTGTTTGTATGGACATAGTTTCCATGCTTACACACGTCCAACCAACAAGGATGTTTGACTGACATGAAGTGTTTGCGTTTGCTTGCTGGCATAGCCTCAACATTCAACTTTGTCACAGATTTCTTTCTTTTTTCATTCCATCTGTAAACAAATGCAATTCCGTTACCACAGATACAAGCATCCTCCATCTCCACAATGCCGTATTTCTGTGTGTTTCATGGCATTGATGAATTTGACTGTCACATCATAAGCTATCACTGATGCTAGATTAGTGAGTGTTTCACCTGCTCTTCAGCTTGGTCTCAGGAGGTCATGTGGTTGTGGTTCCAGGTCGCCATTGGACGGCGGTGTGACTGTGTGTCTGTTTCGAGTGTCACATTGGCTCGTCACGACCTAGTTATGTTTTCGACCGACCTCTCTGGCGTCTGTCACCAAACATCCCGTTCCAATCTGCTCTGCAGGGAGGCAGCTGGCAGTGACCCCATCTGCTCTGTTTGCTCTGGACTGAGGATGGAACAGACGTGACAGGGACTCACTGTCGCCTCTGAGGCAAAAAGAGGTACTGCAGGACTGGAATTAATAGCACCAGCAAAAAATGGTTATTTCTTCGGTGTCTGTTGCTTTTTAGCTCGTTTCAAATGCTTTTCAGCTTATACTAAAAAACTGTTGAAACTCTGGTGCTCTGTCTACCTTCTGGAGCTCTGGGCAGAAGAGTGATGCTAGCTCAGCTAGCAGGAGACGCCACATGAAGAACACACATCTTATTATGTCGAAGTCAAACACATCAACGCCATGAAATGCACAGAAATAAGCATAAATACAGCTTTGTGGAGATTGAGGATGCTTGTTTCCATGGTAACCACAGGAAGGAACTGGAGTTTCATTTATTTAAGTTTACAGATGGAATGAAAAAAGAAAGAAAAAGAAAAGAAAGGGTAAAAACAATTTATCATTAACTATGGCCTGGGGCCTTTCTGTGTGGAGTTTGTATGCTCACTGTGTGGGTTCTGCAAAAGCATTCTAAGTTGAATTAGCTACTCTAAATTGCACACATGGTGTGAATGTGTGTGTGAATGGTTGGGTATGTGAAGCCCTTTTAGCATTTAACATCTAGATCTGACATGTGATAGTCTAGCCTAGTCATAATTCCAGGTGAATTAAAGATATCTTGAACTGGAATTATGACTAGTCAACTGAATTATAGATTTCTATAACAACAAACCCCATACAGATGAATGGCGACATCATGTATCTTATATCTTGTATCTTAGGAAGAATGTCTATGTGGATATATATATTATAAATGATAATTGTGGACAGGAAGAAAGTATTTGCAGATATCTGAAAATGTTCTTTTTGACTCGACAAAACCGAATCACAGTCACAGATAACTTGACATGACAACCAAGCGGCAGATGAATACATGAAATGAATGAATACATTTACGTTATTATAAAATTCTTCCACTAAATCAGAATTATTTAGTGTGAAATGAAAAAGCACACGTGTGCGTGTGTGTGTGTGTGTGTCCGCGCGTGTTTCTTCGTGCTTCATTAAATCACATGCACGAGGGACAGAGACAGCGATGCTCGTGCCCGTATCTCCTCTCGCGGGAGCGAGCGCAAAGATCCAAGGACAGACCGCGGGCGCGTGAGCATCAGGTCATCACGGCAGACGGGAGATCGACGTCAACAAAAAAACAAATAATAACACAACAACACACGTATTCCGAATCAGTGACATTCGGCTGAGACGAACCGGAACAACCAGCTGTGAATCAACAGGAACAAAAGACCCGGTCCGCCGGTGTGTGACCGGGACCGAACCGGACCGACCGGTGGACACGTACTGTACTGGAGTCTGTGCTAGAAGCTCCGTGAACGGTGAAATCAACAGGAGACCGAACGACGCAGCTTGTGACGGAATTCAGCTCTGAGACGAAACGGTGAATCCGAAGAATCCCGAGTGGACACCTGAGAGCAGTAAGTGGAGATTGCAGCCAGATGATCACCAATATTCATCAATTCAGTCAGTTCGTGGAAGACAAACACCTTCAGCATCACGTCACACCTCCGTCCTGCTCCTTCACCTCCATCTGTCTCTTCTTCACCTTCGCGTCCGTCGTCTTCACTGCAAAAACTACATTTACTATCTTACATGGAATATTTCTCGTCAAACTGCCTCATTTCTTGTCATGAAATCTCTTTACACCTGAAATCAGGTAACTTACCTGAAAAAGGGACTTTTTTTCCGCCATTTTCACTTCAGAATAAACAGAAAAGTCTGCCAGTGAACAAGATTTTTTGTTTGTTTGTTAAAATAAAATAAAATAAACACTGGCATAAACAATGGCAGATTTTTCTCCTTTCTTGCAACTGAAAATTTGATACAATAAAAGTTTCAAGATTCTTAAATAACCATGCCACCAGCTGATGATTGGATGATCACCAAAAATCAAATCAGCCAGTTCAGCCAAGACTTGAGACATTTTATTGGCTATTTGTGCTTACACACATATGTAGGAACCCTTGTGTGGTCGTTCAGAGGGTCAAAATGGACAAATGACAAAAAAAAAAGACCTAATTCTACTTGAAGACACATAACCGAGATAAATGAAGACACAACAAGACAAGACACATGATTCTACCCCCCCCCCCAAATACATTGGTATGTATATGCTTTGCTAGTTATGGTGTCAGGTGATGTGTCTTATATATAAGTGTTATAAGCTTATAAGTGTTCGTCTTTCACCTCCACCCTTCCACAGACGAAGAAATGTCAAAGAAGTTTAGTACTTTATATTTATACTGTAGATTGCTCTTGTTAATAGTTTATTTAGTTTATATTGTTATATCTTTATTTTTAATAGTTTATTGACCGCATGCACCAATATCACCACAGCAAATTCCTCGTATGTGTAAAACCGTACTTGGCAATAAAGCTTTTTCTGATTTCTGATTTCTGATTTTCTGACAATGGTCTGACATGTAGCTCTTCACAAAACAATGACTCGACTCCTGTTACTCAAGTTTGTTTTTTTGTTTTTTTTTTTGTAAATTATTGATTAATTTATGTTGTCTTCCAGAAGCTGTGTTCAAGGTTGAACAAATGTGATTAGCAGATGCTAACTGACAGACAAACAGATGATTTGTCAATCAGAAAGACTGGGACTTGGACTTGATGTCGTATTTACCTGTCTTTATCCAGATTTGGCCGTGACCTGACTTAGGACCTGACTTGACCTGACTTAGGACCTCTGGATGTGGTCCTGACTTGTGATTTGTTGTGTTGACTTGCATCTAGTTGATATCGATTCAAAACCTGTTCATCCTTTGTACTAGGATCCAGGTTTAATTGGTGTTGACTTGACCTGGGACTAGTTGCATTGAATTGGATGTTCACCATGTGAAGTTCAGTTGTTTGTCTGCTGGTTCTTCCTGTAGCTAGCTAGCATGGGGAGTCAGCTTAGCATGTGACAGGTAGCGGGATGGGGGCCTGCGTTCTCCAGCAGAGACTTTCTACTTAACTCTTTGTACTTGACCTGTCTGAAACTAGTTGCACTTTACGTGGACATTGTTTCCATTACAGTTCTGTGGCTGGTTGTGGTACTTCTTGAACTGGCTAGAAGTTGCTACTGTCGAGCACTCCCTTAGCATGTGGAAGTCTACAGCGCCTGTATTCTCTGGCTGACTTTTCTGGTACTTCTATCGAAACTTGTTTTATTTGGCTTGTCTGAGGCTCAGACTATTGCCTCTTGATATGGTTGTTGTGTCTGTTCAGGTGTTTTACTGGTTCTTCCTATCTAGCTAACATGGGGAATTAGCTCAAATGATGAGACTCTCTCAGCATGTGGAGTTTGACGACACGCCACATTCTTCGGCTGAGTAGTCCTTGTAAAATTGTTTTTGTGTGACCTGTCTGAAGCTAGTGTCGCATGAAGTGGTAATGTTTTGTGTTTAAGTCTATTGTGTGTCTACCGGTTCTTTTAGCTAGCTAGCCAAGGAAGTTAGTTATGAAATAGTTATGCCGATGACACGCCGCATTCAGGTATTACTATTTAACTGCTTTTGTTTGACCCGCCTCCAGTGGAAGTTCGTGGCGTGCTCCTGCTGGCTGTGCTGCACTGCTGCTCAGTGGCTCTGTGTGGTTGCGAGCCACGGCTGGTGAACATCGGTGCCGTGTTGAGCCAGAAACGCTACGAGCAGGTGTTCAAGGAGGCGGTGAGCCAGGCCAATGCTCTGTACGGTCGAGAGAAGTTCAAGATGAACGCCATCTCTGTCACACACAAGCCCAACGCCATCCAGATGGCTCTGTCCGTGTGTGAGGACCTCATCTCCAACCAGGTGAGGGCACCGTGCTCCTCACATGACCTGATGCTTTTCCCAAAAATGTTTCGAACGCATTCATTTCTTTCATTCATTCGATTCATGCCACGAATCCATCCGGACATGTGACATGAAACCGAAAATCCAGATCACTTGAACATGCGGCCAATCAGACGGCTTTGTTTGATAGCTGGCATATCAAGTGGTGATGTCACAGGTTCAAGTTCCCAAAAAATGTGCGTCAGGAAAAAACAGGGATGAAATGTTCTCATCAGTTAAATGTTTCTTTTGTTGACGAAATGAGGCCAACATGGCGTCCAGAGAGATGGAAGTCAGATTAACCAGCTCGCTCACTGCGGCAACGGAGAT
>CAAKHB010000807.1:22848-47944 GCA_901007665.1 Aeoliscus strigatus
AGTGGAGGTGGGTGGATGGTGGGTGGTATCGACTTCTTCTTGGAGGCTGTTCTCCGTCTTCATTTTAAATTAAACATTCCCTCTCCAGCTCATAAAACCCCCTCCACACTTGTTCATTTACACCAAGAGCCAACGAATGCAGACGTGCAAGAAGTGTGTGCTCATTCTTTGATTTATTAAAACCCTGCTGCTGGGGGGGAGGGGGGTGGAGATGGGTCGTGCCTTTTTTTTCATCTTTTCATTCCAAAATCAAAGCCACTTTTCAAACTAAATGCTCAGACTGCGCATGTGCTAACGCAGGAAACGTGTACATGTCACACTGCCGCTGCTGTAACAGAAGTGTTACAGAAGTATTATACAGTTTACGTGAACTGTTGAATAATGTTGACGAGGTTTCCGAAGACATTACGTTTGTGTTATCATCAGTAACCTGTGTCCTTTGTCTCCTCGGGGCAGCCATTGTGGGTAAAGATGGAGCACGAGTCCTTTTTCTGTCGTTCTGTGAACGGTGTGATAATCGGAGGAAGCGCATGAAGAGAGCTGTGTTATTCTGCTGATATCTTGAAGTATTTTACCACTTCGCCTCACCAGGCCCTTTCACCTCGTAACCATCAGCCACGTTGGTGATAAATGCGCAAAATATCCCAACTTCCACTGAACATCGTCTGCAGGCAGCTCGTGGAAGTTGCTGCAGTGGATGTCACACATTGGGTGCTGGTGTTGTGGAGTTGTTGGAGCACGTTCAAGGTGTGAAATGACTTGTAATAAGTGTTGGCTCCTTGTTTGAAAATGAGATGGTCTGCAAACTAAAGCTGCAGCCATTCATTCATATACTAGAATCAAGTTGTTTTTCATATATATATTTGTTAATTTTAATTAAAATTTATAATCATGTATTACTTATTATTTATTTTTAATTCATGATTTTTTTCTTTTTTTTTCAGATTTTATATTTATAATCATTTATTTCTTATTTTTCTATTTTTTGATTTCTGTTTCATCTGTATTTGTACGCTGAAGGATTCTTTAGTTTCTCTCTCTGGACTGGACTCATCCTGTTATGACACCTGTGTAACACTGGGTTTGTCTCTATCTACCAGGTCGAGAAATATTCAATAACTCTGATTATAACGTACTCTCCTCAGAGCCTCACTTCATTTCCTCTGTAATTGAAACCTGATGAGCTTCATGCCTCAGAGCCACTATGGCGGCTGCCGAATGCTCCTCTGCTCCCACCGGCATCCACGTGTAGAACGTCTTCTCCGCTCCTGGACGGACGCAGTCAACCCGCCACACACGGCGCTCTGAGGGAATGAGTGAGTTTCAGGGGAATACCTCACCTCGACTGCGACGGGAGCCGACGTGATAGAAGCTGAGAGGTGTCGTTTGTCTTCATAAGACCCTCGTTCCGTCAGGCTCAGAGGGAAATAAAGGAGAGAGGGGGGAGGCAGAGCCACGGGGGTAAATCACTATATGTTTCTGACTGCGATGTGGCTGTGACACTCTCTGGCTGTTGTATTTTGATAGCACGATAGACCTTGGTCAACACAGAACCAGAGTGAATGGATCTGGAGTTTGATCCGAATGGATCCACTGGAAACAACTGGGCAGGCTGTAGTTCATACTCCAGGCCTGTAGGTGGTGGTGGTGACAAGAGCAGACGGTGGAGCGGCACTTCCTGTCTGCGGAGCGAACGCAACCGTCCGAAATGAGATTTTTGAGAAAATTTTGGTGTCTCTGACACCTGAAGTAAACAAACGTTAGAGAACCATAAAAAAACAATGTCGAGTAGAAATGTTCACTGATTTAACACCGATATTCTCTATATCTGCAGCACGAATGAAAGTATGTACGCAGTTGTTGTTATGAGACATCAGGGGAAGAGGTTGAAGGCTGGAGGTTGGTGGGGGTTTGGGGGGGCGTACAGTCTTTGTGTGGATTAGGTTATACACTATTCCTTTCCTTTTAGGATTTTACCCTGGATGTGTTTGCACAAACACAAAGTGAAAGATGGAAGACGCGCTGAAAGCAAAGTGTTCATGAGGGCAGATCCATTGTCGTTGGATCTTAACGTGCTGAACCTGAGAGGTCAAGTGGATGCATCACCAATTTCATCTTCAAGGCCTTCCAGCAAACTCTAAGTGCTCTTTTGTTTTTTCCAGTGCGATCCTGTTCCATGTTGCTGTGAATAACGTACTAAGAGCTAAACCCAACAGGCCCGGAGGGGGGGGAAACATCAAAACGCTGGCCAAAGGGTGAGTCTCCAGCCCCCGGGTGAGGCTTACATATTTAGGCTTACAAGTCTTCAGGCAGCGCTGCCACAGCTTTACCTGGAAAAGCTTTTCGCCTGACTGTCAGCTGGCGACTGCAAGCTCAAGTGACTGCAAAGGACGGCAGCGAGGGTGTGTGTGTGGGGGGGGGTTGCCGTCTAATCAGGAGACCGGGGATGCATGGATACAAGCAGCGGCTGTTACACTCTGGACCTACACCTTTCAACCCAAATCCAAACTGCAAAAACACATCACATTATTTTGTTCATTTACATGAAGAAAAGAAGAAGAAATAGGTGATTTTTGAGTTACAGAACCTGCAATTTCAGGACCTGAATTTTTTTTTTTAATTCAAATTTGTGTGTGTGTTGTTGTAGCTCTCTGGGATAGTAGCTCGCTGTGGATACCTCGCCAGCAGCTTGTCGATGCTCCGTTGGTGTTTTGTGTCAGCTGATGTTCATGCCTCAATCCTCGTTTGAGGCCCTGAAAACCCTGACGGAAAGGGAAAAGGCTCTCTGTCTTTACCTGAGTGTTTGGCTCCACCATGTGGTAGGTTTGTAGAAGTATCAGGCACGTTGACGTCTTCTGTCATTGAAAAAACTTTCGGATCAGTGGACGGAAACACGCCTACTGCTCATACATTATTTTCAGAAAACTGAAATTTGGAGTAACTTTCTGTAAGACTATGAGATTTCCGTTCACACGTCATTAACACATCACTTCCTTCCCTGGATGACTCCACCCCCATGTTCCTTAGATCTGTAGGGTAGATCTCACATGACTGGCTCCGCTTGCTTTGTGTTTTTTTCTGGTCATCCAGCAACTGTTCATAACAGAAAAGTGTTTCCTGTCGCTTTGACTCTCTGGTCCCTTTTTCTTTGTATGTTTTCTCTCTCTCTCTCTGACTGTATTAGTCCACCCTCAGATAAACTGCGTCCATTCCCCACCACGTTCTCTGTTTATTTCCACATTTGTCCTTCACATCGGCCCTCTCCACTGGGTCCACTCACTCACACCTCGTCACCACTAATGTGACAAACAACCCTCATTCAATGGTCTTTCCATCAGCTCTCCTCTGGCTCCATCTGTTTGCAGTGCGTTCATTCCTCCCTCCTCCTCCTCCTCCTCCTCCTTTCTACAGAAAAGGACAATGCCTCCACCTGCTGGAGAGGGACTGAAACATCAATAAAGATAAATAGACCATCAATGAGGAATCTGTCCATCAAGCTCTTGGGTTTGAGTTAGAATATTCTTTTACAGAGTTCAGTTGCTGCCGTGGTCATCCATTGGTTTTTCTTTGGATTAAACTGGAGAAGAACTTGACTGACAAAGACAAACCGAGTGGTGCCAGGTGTCAAACAGGTGTGTGAATGTGATCGGGCAGTTTGATTGGAGGAGACACGCTGCAGTGGGTGTGGCTAAAGTGGTCAAATACACCGAGCGGGAAACTGAACAAACATAGGAAGTGGGATGTTTTTCAAAATAAAACAGGAACCCGGAGTGAAGCAGAGTGTTTCCGGAAGAGATGTACATGTTTGGGTTTTAAATTGTGGCTTTGAAGAAGACAATGGATTTATTTTTTTTTTTCAGCAGTGTTGCAGTAACCATACTTCATTTTTTAAAGCAGTAAATCCCAGAGAGGTAAGTTACGTCCAAATACATGACCTTTGGCCCACACAGGGAGGTCGCGTGTGTGTTAACTTGTGTGTTTCATTTCAGCAGACAGGCGTATCAGGACACAGAGATGTGAGTCAGTGTCAGGACAGAGTCGGGTGAAGCAACAATCCAGAGAAAGAGTTCAGGCCACCGACGTTCCCACAGAGCTGCCGGCCGCGCAGCAGCAGGACGTACACCTGAGATCCCTGCTCCAGCCACAGAAGAACTGTCTGGGAGCTGCTGTCCTCCGAGTCCTCCCGGTTGTCCTCCCACGTGGACGCCACCACCTCACCATCGTTCATGAGCTGGACTTTGTAGTACATCCTGTCATCTGCCCCCTCCACTTTGGAGTAGATAGAGTAGGAGAAGGAGTACAGGCCGGAACGAGGAGCTGTGAACACACCTGGAGGAACGGGTGAGTGAATCAGCACATCTGAAGTTACAACCCCGACACATCAGAAACATTCCCACGATGTCAGTCACGTACCCAGAGACGGGTTGAAACCGCTTCCATGGTTCAGGGTGACGACATTGAAGCGGATGGGGGTGCTCCTGGTAAAAGGCCCGAGGCAGTTTGTTGTGGGACTCAGATGGGAGGTGAACGCAACCTTCATCCCTCCTGAGAGGGAGACGAGCACATCCTCATTTTATCAGGTAGATAATGTAGGATCAAGTTACTGAAATAGATTATTGACATGACTTAAATGTTGTTGTTTTTTTTATTTTAGTTACATCTGAACAATTCAATGAAAACCTCGTCTATATGTTTAATCTATACGTTTTTTGTCATTTATTTAAAAAATATTATAAAATAAAATAATTGTAAGAAAATATGTATTTCTGATTTTTTTCTGGATTTAGTGTGTGAATGAATGATAATAATGTTAACGTTAATTTTCATGATGTGTTGAAGGAATTTAAAAGTAAATTGACAGCAGTCGCCAAGTTCAGACATCTCAACAGTCGAGAACGTTAATTCAACGTTTATAAAACAAATCAAAGGTAATTAGTTGCATTACTTTGATAAAGTCATTGAATACTATTATTCTTACATTCAAAACAGAGGGACTGTTCATCTGTGTTTATTTAAACCTATAATAGATATTTTTGGGGGTTCTGATTGTTTTTCTGATTCTCCTTTCGTGTTTAAAACTATTCACCTATGGCGTCAATGACCTGGTCCCCCAGCCTGGATATGCTCTTGGACAGGTCGATCACTCTGTGCAGGGTGTGATCCTCCAGCTCTCTGAGATCTGGGCCGGCGCAGCAACAACCCCGCTGACGATTGAACGCACACTCGCAGTCCCACGTTAGACATCGCAGGTCTTTTTCCCGAGTCACTGCGGAAACAACAGGAGTCGGTGACAATCAGCTGCTTTGGTGTTTGACTCCCACTCCTTCAATAAAATACAAGGAAATGTCACATATTGACCAAATTATTATTAATAATATGTATACAACACAGCACCACCGTGTGTTTGAATATTGGCCTTTACTGAAATACTGGGGGAAAACTCCAAAGAGTTGTTTGAGGATATTACGAGACTTTCTTGATTTAACAATTTCTATATATGTTAGGGGTAATGTGAAAAAAAAAGGTTGTTTGCTATTACAGTCTAGCTAGCTAGCTAGCGAGCTAGCTAACATGATCAACATCATCAAAGCTAGCTAGCTAAAATAGCTAGCATGCTAACAATCCCTTAGCTAGCACTAACCCTAACCCAAACATACCACCGCGTCGCCCTAGGAACAGTACAAGCCAAAGGTTAAGACACACCTTCTCATTCAAGGCGTTTCCTTTACGTTCTTGACCTTCGTTTCCTAAAGTGACGATGGCCACTCGTTTCTCTTTATTTAGCTGATTGGTTCTTGCCATAATATGAATGAACAGTTATCCAAAAGGGCTGTCGGCTGTGTATTGACCTGACTTCAACACAACCCAACCGACGGTTCCAACCCCATTAATAACACAAGGCACCAGTGAAAACTATTTCAGGTGACGACCTCATGACGCTCACTGAGAGAACACCCAGGGTCAAAAAAGGCCACTTTGAGGAATCTAAAATAGATACATATTTAGAGTTATCTCACTCTTTTTTGTGAAGTACATAATTCCATATGTGTTTATTCATAGGTTTGATGCCTTCATTAAGAATCTGCAACGGAAATAAAGGAAACGCATTGAATGAGAAGGTGTGTCCAAACCTTTGGCCTGTACTGAATTTTCAATATAATTCAATAAATATGTTCCGATGTTGTCCCACCATAAAAAAGGCTTAAAGCCCCTGTGAGAAGAAGTTTACCTGCTGCCTCTCGTAAGCTGCTGATGCTGCTCTGGGCTCGGATGCTGTCCCACAGAAAAGCCCACGCAAGCAGAGATCCCAGTATCACTCTCATCTCACAAGGGAAGGACACGTCTGTGGAGAAGTTTAATGCAGACTGATAGTTGGACTTGGATTCTATGAATCCCTCTGGTACATGAATAGAGTCATTGTTGAGTTGAATGGTCACACTACATTCAACTTGAACGAATGAATGAATGAATGAATGAATGGATTATACAGTTGTTCCAACACAGAAAATAAGATAAACTGCATCCAGCTTTGCAAAACGTTACATTTCCCAGAATATTCTGCACAGCAGCAGCAGTGTGTAAGATTCATGAACATGTTGTTTTGTGTGTGTGTGTGTGTGTGTGTGTGTGTGTGTGTGAGAGAGAGAGAGAGAGAGAGAGAGAGACTTACAGCAGCAGCAGCACAAAAATCCTCCTCACGCTTCTAGTCCGGGTGTATGAAAGATAGTGAGGTTTGCACGAGACGTTCCTTCTCAGGTTAGTTTTATTCTGTGTGTGTGTGTGTGTGTGTGTGTGTGTGTGTGTGTGTGTGTGGAGGGGAGGTGTCTGGCGGCAGCAGCGTCTCCTGTGAATTCATTCATCACCCTCCACACACACTTTCACCATGGATCCCGCCGTGACTTTTGAGGGCGGCTGTCCACAGAGACGCCCCCACCAGCTCCCCGGTGTGTATCAACACCTGCAGATTGGATCTGACAGGGCTCCTGAGTGTATGTTGGTTATCAGGTCAGCGGCGTCAGGTTCCCTGATAGGATCAGTTTGTTGTTGGTGCTAAACTGTCTCATCTGACCTCCACTGGACTGGATGAGACTGGATCAAAGAATGACCTAGTTCAGTGGAGACTATTGTGGCGCTGGTGTGTGTGTGTGTGTGTGTGTATGTGTGTGTGTGTGTGTGTGTTTAGATGGATGAATAATGTGGAAAAGGTTTTTGATCACATCTCACCAGACCTCATCAGATCCAGCTGTGCGGAGCATCTTCTGTCTGACAGAACACAACCACCATAGAAATAGTGTGACAGGACACATGATGTTCCAGGTCGAGACTGCAGAGGTTGAATTAGTCAGGGTTTTTTTTTTTGCTTTTACGTGACTTTTTATTTGTAATGTTTCAGACCATTTTCAAACAGAGACGGAACCGACACATTTCTGTTTTAACGTTCTCTGTAAGCATGGAATTGTCTCGAGAAATGTGTGTGTTCACAAAAAAAAACACTGTAGTGTAGCAGTAGGCCTGTGAGCGGCGCTGTAACTAAACCGGAGACAGAGAAGAAGACATGGAGCGAAAAAAGGAGACGTTTGTGTGGACAGACGAAAAGACGTTCCTGATGATCCGCCATAGTTGTGGTGGTGGTGGGCGGGGGCGGGGCTATGACATCATCACTTCAGGAGCGATGCATTCGAATTCAGGCCTTGAAATGAACGACATTTAGATGCGGCCAATCCGTTAAAAGAGAATACTACAACTGGAAAGTGTCTCCAATGGACTTCGCTTCCCCGTGTATCGGAAAGCTCCGTTGAATGACAACAGGAGAGAAAAATAGGTTCTGTCTTATGTAATCCAACGCCAGCATCCACACAAAACACAGCGCCGTACATCAGATAAGACCTAGTGGGAGACATGGAAGAAGAAAATCTCTACTCATAAGCACCGTATGGCAGCATTGTGCTGTGATCCCAGTGAATCCTCCTATAAATGGCGTCCGTTTCAGATTACGAGGAGTGTCCAGGGAGGGAAACACTCAGGTTATTGTTCCATCAGGAGGCGTCATGTCCTCAGACAAGTGCTCCAGTTACAGACGTTTTATTTTAAATATACATCCAGTCTGCAGTACAGTGGAACAATGAAAATGGTTTATTGGTCTTTTATTTGCAAAGTACATTTGTCTTGGCCACATCTGCAATTAGTTGAGTTTAATTAACTGATAAACAAAAACAGCAATCTAAAACAAACACAAAAGGTTCCAAATGGTAAATTGGAACGAGGGAGAAGAATCGACTTATTTGATCTGCTCTGATCCGCTCACGTTCCTTTTTCAGTCGGGCGTGGCACCATTCTCACTGCTATATCACATTTTGCAGAAAAAAAACCAACCTTCATTATGACTTCATTTGACCTGAGGATGAGACTTGGAAACTGGAGCCAATTAACACTTAACAACACTTCATTTTATTTATTAGCGAAACAGTTCTGGTCAAATACAGCTGCTTTTGTTTCTGAGGCTTTTTCCTTGTAGACCCGCGTTGCAGCACTGTAGAAGTTACAGTATCTACAGATACAGAAGTATCTACAGTTACAGAAGTATCTACAGATACAGAAGTATCTACAGATACAGGTAGAAGGCACCGTGTTCACATACAGCTAAAAGCACTTTGTTAGCGCCTAGAAGCATTCGTGGAAACGTACATTTGTTGACGCGAAAACATTTTCTCTTTAGTTCTTTTTCATAAGAAATAGCTTCTTTAAAGGTTTTAAAATATATGCTCCAGTGTACAGGTTGACAGTAGAAATGTTATTTGCGTTCAAAATCTCTCGGCCGATTACGCTTCCTTGACTTTCTCATCGTAGGTGCCACTGCCCTTGTACGCGGCCACGTAGCCGCTGGTGTCTGGGATGTCCTCGCGCCCGGCCTTCCCCTTTCCTTTTCCGGAGCCATCGAAGCGCTCCTTGTGTGTTCCCGTGTACTTGGTGGTGTCGGTCAGTCGGTCCACCGCAGCCGCCTTTGCTGCCTTCTGAACGCAAGAAGAGAGGAACGAGTGAATCCACTGCTTTGGTTCTTCAGGGGAAACCCACACACCATCACGTAATAAGGATATAACAGGTGTTCTTCATCCCAGTGCATTGTGGGTATTCTGTTTGTTGATGGCCGCTAATGGCTGATATGCTAAATGCATCATTTATTTTTCCAACACATTCTGTTGAAGGTGTTCTCAGGTTGAAGTTATGTGTTGGTTAGGTTAAGGTAAGGTTAACTTAGCTAAGTTAACACCACGGTGAGGGAATGGTAGGTTAGGTTTGGTTATGGTAAAGTTAGCTTAGCTTAACATAAGGTTCATTCAGCTAAAGTTCAAGTTTAAGGTCATGGTAGGGTAGGGTGAACGCGTACTCACAGTGATTCCCACATTGGCCGGCTCTTTGCCAACAATCAGACCATGGAGCAGCTGCAGAGCCTTCTCTTGGCTCTTTCCTTTAAACCGTTTGGCCGCTAACTCGGCCAGAGCCTGGTTGAACTGTTCAAAGGTGATAACACGAGCTGATTTGGCCCTGAGAAGAACAAAAACAAAAGTCCCTCATGTATGTCATCGGTATGTCAACAACACGCAGAGGTGACATCACTACGAGCTGTCAAAGGAGGAGGAGCCTGGATACAACTTTACTTGAATTTGCTGAAGACGATGTCGACGTCCGTGGTGGTGACGTTCTTGCCGTCGGTGATGTTACAGTCCTTGCAGAGCTTCGCAAAGTTCTTGCCGTTCATCTCCTTCCCTGTCGCCTTGGTGTCACCGTGGACGGCAAACTTCCTGAAGGAGGTCTCCACCTCTGTCGCAGGCACCGAGTCCCCAGACATACTTTCACACACAAACACACAAATGTTTCTTATTTAATTGATCTGATTTGAACTGTTTTGTACATTATTATTATTATTATTATTATTATTATTATTATTATTATTATTATTATTATTATTATTATTATTATTTAAACAACAACAACAATAATAATAATAATAATAATAATTATAATAATGATGATGATATGTATTTCCGGAAAATTCTGTACAAAATGTACCAAGATACATCTTTTTTGTGTAGATATGTATTTTTTGGGTTTTTTTATATTAAGTATAAGATCAGCAGCGGCTTTGAATAAACCATTTCGATCTTCAGTCTCTTCCTGGACCGTACACATCGATTGGCTTTGTCAGTTTGTTATTTTGAGCTGGTAAGATAAAGAAATCTTCGATCACGTCACAGCCAAGAAGTAGAAAGTGAAGGTTGGTCTGTGGCGTCGTCAGGCCGTCGGTGGAGCGACTGAAACGTTTACATCCCAGCTGCTGTTTGTCCGTAGAGGTCGTAGCCTGTGGAAGTGTTTTTCATGAATGCAGCAGGGAGGAGTTTGGGGGTTATCATTTTTACTTTCAAGTCATACTTCAGAGATCTGTCCATCCATCACTTCACACACACACACACACACACACACACACAGGCGTAATTCAATCAGCCAAATGGCTGCGCTGCACTTTAAGTTGAACTAAATGAACAAACTCATTCATTTCCTTTCCATTCTCTCCCAGTCCTCCCTCTCTCTCTCACACACACACACACACACACACACACACACACACACACAGTCTCTCTCTCTCTCACACACACACACACACACTTATCCAGCTTGAGTATTAACATAATAATAATGTTTTTTTTTTACTTCTTGTTCTTTCTAGTTCACGCTCTATTGCTTTTATTTACAGAGAAATGGATGGATTATTAAAGGATCTAAGTCTGATGGTCAATATAAAAACAGAGGGAATCACATTCACATGTAGAAATTCTTCACGACTAAAGTGCATCGTTTGAGTTTAATAAACAATGTCCAGTAGAAAAGAAGCAGAAATGACTAAATCAATCATCTGTCGTCCGTGGTTGCGGCTGTTGACTATCTGCTGCTGAGACTTCTTGTCTGCAGGTTATTTTTGGGTTCACAAGGACATGGGACAGCGATGCTGAGAAGGAGAAGGAAACACGTACCTGGAAACAGAAGGATGCTGTGGCGGCTGCTCTCTTCTTTTATCGTCTTCTGTCAATTCTCCTTCCTGCCACTCCTCGGCTGCTCCACAATGACGACAGAGATGCAGAGAGACAGATGTGAGGAGGGAGAGAGGAGGGAGAGAGGAGGGAGAGAGGAGGGAGAGAGGACCAGCCAGCACAGTCAGTGATGTCATGGACACTCAGCCTCTCCTCTGTCTATTCAGTCGCCTTCAGCTTTGTCGTCTGCGCAGCTTCTAATCAGAATATTGATCTAAACGTATTATTTACAAGTTATGACATTTAATCTATTTTGCTTTCTTGTCTACATGGTTTCACATGCAACAAAACAAAACAAAACAAAACATCATTGTGTCCACTCAACTCAAAGCTGCTTCCTGTCACGTTCACAAGAGGCTGTTGTTCGGGTGAAGAGCAGTTTGCAGCAGACTCAGGGAAATGCAGAGGAAAAGTCCAGCAGGTGAAAATCCACCGGTGTGGCTGAACCAAAAGAACTCCAACGTTCAGGACGTTGAGACTGAAACCAGGGCAAACTGGTGACTGGGCACAGAAGGCTGATTAGGATTAGAGTCAGACGCGGTTGACCGGTGGACGGTTGTCAAAAAGAAATCAGTCCAGGAGGTGGTGAGGAGAGTGTTTCATGCGAAGAAGCAAAGAACAATCCGTCTGTGGGGAAGGCTGGAGTCTTTATACTGATCCAGGTGGGCGGGCTTTCCTTTGATGAGAAGGGTCAAGCCGCCATCAAAGATGCCTTTGATTAAATGGGCGTGGCTGCCAGAGGTGGGCGGGGCTTCCTTTGATGAAGGGCTGAACTCCGACACAGCTTCAGTAAAGTTTCATTTAATACCAGAGAAGGAACTTCATTGACACCATACATCACTAATCTACAAGACGTGTGTGTTCATTTAAAAAGTTAAATATCTTCATACTCACTGATTTCATTCATTCATCTTCTCCCGTTGCTCCGGTTACGGGTCTCGGTTTTCCTGGAGCTGATCCCGGCTGTCAACAGGTGAACGTCAGGGTTCAACCTGAACAGCAGACTCATATTCACACCTACAGGTGATTTACAGTGACCAGTTAACCGCAGCGTGCCGTTGGGGGAGGGAGGAAGCTGGAGTACCAGGAGAGAACTCTCACAGACACGGGGAGAGAGCACGGAATCGAACCAGTGACCTTCTCACTATGTTTTGATGTTTTTGATATACCTTCAGATAAAACCACTGCGTGGTCTCTGCTCTCACCTTGGACTGTTCCAGGGTCAGGACGCAGACACCAGCCGACCGATACTCATGTCCCGTGTGTTGTTTACAGGGTAAACAGGTTTGTTTTGACATCACACGCCTTCATGAAACTCGCTGCTCAGTCAGATGGGAAGCTGACGGCTGTGAAATACTAATGTCATAGAAACATCACCGGCTCTAATGAAAAACAACAAGACTCGAATCTGAATAAAACATCAATGAAATGTGTTGACTCTATTCCATTCACAAAAAACATTAAATACTGTAGAATATCCTTAGTGCTGAAATGTCAAAACCCCTTAAAAAAGTCTTGTCACAGCAACGGGAGAAGATGAATGAGTGAATAAAATCAATCTTTATTTATATAGCATTTTTCATGCTTTAAAAAAAACCAGTTCAACCCACCCAGCCCACAGTGAAAGAATAGTTAGAAATATGGAGGAGAGGTAACACTATTTCAAAAAAAAATCATTAATATACAGATCATAAATTAGATCAAATCAGAAGACTTTTGATAATAATTCAATTTAAATTAAATTTTAATTAAAATGAAAATTTAAAATTTAATTAAATTAAAACTAGCAAGGTGAATAGCAATTAATAATAATGATAACAATTAAACAGCACTTTGTTTTGCTGAGTCGACCTTTCTCTCAGTTCAAGTTTCTGCTTCGTAAGCAGATTCCGTCCCGGTCAGATGACGGATGACGGCCAGCGACTGAGAAGACGACCTGTCTGCTTACAGTAGAAACAAAACCTCCCCTTTAAATAGACACGGACGACAGCGGTGTTCCTGCTCTGACAACAGTCACAGGTGCTCGTTGTCGTTGTTGTTGTCGTCGTCGTCGTCGGTTTGTCGCGATGGCTGAGGCTGGTTTCCCTCTCCCACCCGAGTCTTTTTGTCCCCTGTGCGCCGACACACTGAGGGACCCGGTCACCATTCCCTGTGGCGACGTCTACTGCCTGGAATGCATCAAGATCTACTGGGACCAGTTTGACCACATGGGTGTGTACAGCTGCCCCCAGTGCCGTGCCACCTGCACACCTCGACCCGTGCTGAGACGGAACCTGCCCGACGTCCACCAGGAGCCCCGGCGTCAGCTGCCCGAGCTCACCCCGTTCCCCTACTTGCACCGGGAATCCTTCTGCGATTTCTGCGTTGGCCGTCGCAACAGGGCCGTCAAGTCGTGCCTCGTGTGCCTGGCCTACTACTGCGAGACGCACGTCAAGCCGCATTACGAGTCGTCCACCTTCAAGAGGCACAAGCTGGTGGACGAGACGGGACACCTGGACAGAAAGATCTGCCCCCAGCATGAGAAGGGCTTGGAGCTGTTCTGTCGCTCCGACCAGATGTGTATCTGCGTGTTGTGTACGGTCAGAGAACACCGCGGACACAACATCACCTCGGCAGAAGAAGAACGCACCGAGAAACAGGCGAGTCCCAGTGTCTGACACTTGACTCTGGTTCTAAACAAAGTCTGAGTGATGTCTTATGTTTCTCCATCAGAAAGTTCTGGTGGTCACACAGTCTGAAGTCCAGTACATCATCCAGGAGAGGACGAAGGAGCTGCAGGAGCTCAAGCACAACGTGGACGTTCTGAAGGTCAGATGAGGCTTAAATAGGCCATGAATCGCTGTGTTTCGTCTTTAAAAACCTGCCGACCCTTCAGAGTGCCGCCCAGCGCGCTCAAGCGGAGAGCGATAAGACGTTCCACGAGATGCTGCAGGCGGTGGAGCGCTGGAAGGCTGAAATCAACCAGATGATAATGGCCAACATGCAGGCTGCCATGTCCCAGGCTGAGGGATACGTGGACCGTCTGGAGCAGGAGATACTGGAGCTGCAGCGCAGAGACGCAGAGCTACGGCACGTCCTTGAGACCGAAGACAACATTCACTTTCTGCAGGTGCCCAGTGTCTTTCAACCACATTACACCACGTTATTGGATAGTACATGGCCGCGTTCTTTACCAGTGTACAAGGAAGTAGAAAGAATTGTAACCACTGAATAGTGTTTTAGTCCAAAACGTCAAACCCAAGACTGGGCCTTCTAAGGCTAAGACACGACCAACACCAACTAAAGACCCAACCAATGCCAGACTGTTTGTGACATACACTGGTACTACTGTATTACTGTAGTAATATTCATGATAGAATCTGGCTGAACAGTTCTCACTCAGATGTAACGACAGATGTGCTTGAGTAC
Organism: Aeoliscus strigatus; assembly: GCA_901007665.1. NCBI lineage: Eukaryota > Metazoa > Chordata > Actinopteri > Syngnathiformes > Centriscidae > Aeoliscus > Aeoliscus strigatus. The sequence goes on from CAAKHB010000807.1 coordinate 37,341, forward strand.
AAAATCCAGCTGATCTGAGACAGAGTCAAAGCCTGGACCTTGAAATGCGTCTTCGGTCATGAGAGCGAGACTGAACTGGAGTACAACACCTCTACCACAGACCAACAGGTTCGCTGACTGAACTTTGTATCTGGTGTAGAACTTTCCAACCCTGTGCGTTCCTCCGGAGGCCATGGTGCCCAAAGTGCTCATCAACCCTCAGTTCTCCTTCGGCGAGATGAGCAAGACGGCCACAGAGATGAAGGAACACCTGGACGACATCTGTAAGAAGGAACTGAGCAAAATCTCCAAGACGGGTTTGTTCCATTCTACGTCGGCGTTCTTTCTGGAAGGAGGATGTTGACTGACAGACAAACCAACTGTGTCCCCACAGTCAGTGAAACCCCAGTGTACATCCTTCTGCCCAGGAATGGAGACAAGAGAGTCAAAGGTACATGACAGCCACCATGGGGGGATGCGATGAGTATACTGTCACATTACAACACGTTAAAACGTCAAACGTCATCATTCAAAAATCATTTTAGCGTGTAGCTCCTCTTGTTTTATTTGTAGCTTTGATAAGTCCTAGTTCTTCTTCTTATTCTTATTATGACTGAACACCATTTGACTCATGTCCACGTTGAACACAGCTCCAGCCAGAGCAGCTTCACAGCAGCCGAAAACAAGAACGGATTTCTTGAGATGTGAGTAGACTGAACCAGTTTAGGACAAACAGAGAAGACGTGTATTTTCAGGACGTAAAACATCTGATGTGCTGCCGTCGTCCCTCATGTTCTCTGTGTGTCTGTCGCCCAGACTCCTGTAAGATGTCCTTCGATCCAAACACAGTCTACAAAGAGCTGCTTCTGTCCGACGGCAACCAGAGGGTCACCCGCAAGAAAACGCTCCAGCTCTACCCGGATCACCCCGACCGCTTCGACGGCTTCTCTCAGGTCCTGTGCAGGGAGCCTCTGACCGGCTTCAGGTTCTACTGGGAGGCGGAGTGGAGCGGCGAGTTCTCCGTCGGCGTGGCCTACAGGAGCATCAGCCGCAAGGGGAAGAACTCACACAGTCTGCTCGGCTACAACGACAAGTCCTGGAGTCTGCTCTGCTCCGACGCCGGCTACTCGGCCTGGCACAACAAAGTGGACAGAGACCTGGCCGACAGTCCCCGAGCGACGCGGGTCGGGGTCTATCTGGACTACGCAGCCAGCACGCTGGCGTTTTACTCCGTCTCCCAGACGACGATGGAGCTCATCCACCAGTTCAAAGCCCAGTTCACTGAGCCTCTGTATGCCGGGTTCGGGGTGGGCTCCTCAGTCACGCTGTGCCAGCTGAAGCTGAACCCAACACCGTACTGAGTTGTGACACCGACAGGAGGGACCCGGGTAGATCGACTACAGGTGATGACCAGTAGCTCCGCCCCCACTCACCTGGACCCAAACACACTCTCACTCACGCTTTGGGTTCATTGTGTGTAAGTGACAGATGTTGTTTGACTACTGACCTGTGTAGATCTACAACGTACATTCTGCCGGTGACATGCTGTGTGTGTGTCTGTGTCTCTGTGTGTGTGTGTGTGTAATAAAACTGCCGTGACAGGTTTCTTCCAGTCCAGTACAGCACGTACACATACACACACAAAAACAAAAGTAGTACACTAATGACTCCAATGATTGCGGTCATTCTTTTTGAACATGTCTGGGGGCAGTTTGAGTTCATTCAGGAAAACTGAATTCAGACATATGAAACGTTACAGACGTTTGGTTTCATTTGTCGGTTTGTGGGACAAACCTTCATCTGAGGTTTTTCATTGAATCAGTGACCCCACGTACCACTACGGATCAACCAGTGAGCCGCTCGTGTCCGAGTTCAATCACTTGTTTTAAATACACAGAAGGACCCCCCAGGGGCAGTTTGTCTGTTTTCCATTCCTTTTTATTGGTAACAGATCGCCGTCACCTGACAGAGGATGTTCCACATTCACTGAAGACAAACGCTGGACGTCGGTTCTCTCAGAAAAGAGCACAGTTGAGGTTGGACAGCGTCTGCCCGGTGCTCTTCAGCGTGTAAACCACCTCACAGGGAAGTTTGTTCCAGTAAGAGCGCCTCTCTACCTTTGTCACCTTAAAGACCTCGTACGGAGGAATCAAAACTTCTCTCACCAGCTCTCCGAGCTTCGAGTACAGAGACACGTCGGCTCCGGAGCACGTGTCGATCTCGAAGCACGACTCGTCTCCAGACGGGCCGGCGGCCGAGTACCGACCCATGGAGGCGGCGGCGAAGGAGCCGAAGCGAATCTCTTTATTCAGGACGTCCTGACTGAAGTAGCTGTGGACTCTGCGGAAGCCGGTCAGACATCGTTGTTGTTCGGGTTCGTTGAAGTTCAGAGTCTGGAGGGCGCGGGTCAGCAGGAAGTGAAGTGAGTGATACCTGAACGCGCTCTTGTACGCAGACCTCTGACTTTGAACCGCACCGTTGAAGTCCAGGGCCGTTCTGGGGTTGTCGAGGGTGACCGCGTACACGGCCATGATCTGTTCTTTGTCCAGCGTGGGGGGAGGACGTCTCCCCTTCTTACGCCTCCAGTTTTTGTTGTAGTATTTCTCCGCTTCTGCCCAGGCCAGCGTGAAGTTTCTGTCTCTGCTCTTCTCCTTCATCAAGTACTCCTCCTTCACCTTGCGCTCCATCTCGTCTTCGCAGCCGATGTACATGTCATCGACCGCGTCGGGAGCCAGGTCCAGAGGGAGACGGAGTTTGGAGGCCGGCTCCGACGTCTGCGTGAACGACGACAGGATGAGACAGAAAACACACGGAAGCTGCGTTTGTTCACCGCGTTACCTGAGAAAGTCCCACGGCGACTGCGGAGGTCACCAGGGCTGCTGCCCAAACGACAAACGACGCCATCGTCCTCCTGCACACGATAGAGAACGTTTATCACTGAGAACTTGGACTCGTAACGTCGCTGAGTCGTCAGTTTCAGCTGATAACAGAACAACACAGACGAGATGAGATGACGTTTGAGTGCACAGACGCGTTTTTAAAACATCAGATACATTCTACGTCAAGAGCAGAGGTTTGTCTTCACCCTGGTTGATGCAGCGTTGACGTCTCTGTCACTCACTCAATCAGCAGGGCTTCTTCACAGACTCGTGGAACATGAGCTGATCTCTCACCAGCTGAACGTCATCTCAATCAAGGACCTTCACGAAAACTCCTGAGCAGGATTGAACGTTCTCCCACTTTATTATAGAAAAAAAGAAAAAGAAAATATATATAAATTCATGAATCATAGATAAATATATATATATAATTCATGAATTTACATATATACATTTATAAATTATATATATACATATATATAATTTATGAAAATATATTTATATAAATATATAAATTACTTTTATATATAAATATAATTAACTGGTGGAATTTCATTTGTATTCATGATTTTGTGATCAGTTCATGACCATTGTTTTTAAAATGATATGAATATTATATATTGGAAATGCCCTGAAATGAAGTGACCTCTGACCTCTGACAACATCATGAGGAACGACATTTGATCATCTCCACTTCCTGTGGAGGAAATAAATGTAAATTATCGTCAACAGGAACGTTGTTGGTAGAATTTGAGAAAACCAGCAACACACAGAACAATTACTTGACATTTGTTCAACAACATCATGTGACGTTTGATGAACTCGTCTGGAGAAAATAGTGTCAGGGAGCGATTTGTTTCAGGAACGGGATCACTGGTTCAACCACACACACGCTAGCTCCTGCTAACCGCTAACCACCAGTCACGTACTTCAAGTACTTCCCGTATCTGAGCCCAAGAAATACCAGAGAATGTTCATCTGCTATCTACACACACACACACACACACATCCAGAAGTTGCACAAACCACTTGTTGACGTGACGCCTGAATTCTTCAGCCCCTGCACAACGTCAACAGCTCCAGTGAAGGAGGTGAAAAGTATGTGAGAGCATAAAGAGAATGGACATTTACCTTTTTTCTTTTGTGTTGTTTTAGGCGTAACGCAGTGCTGCACTCGAGTCAGTGTGGACAGCAAATATGCTGCTGAGCAGGACCGGGGAGGCTGGAGCACACGCAGGGGTTACAAGTTTATTTCGATAAAAGATATCAAAAGTATTGTCTGAATATTTTGTGTGATTATGATTTTTTTCTTAATCTATGAAATCATCATTTGGATGTCAGAGGTTCATTACACCACACAGGAAGTGTTGTCATGTGTATTGTAGTACTGAGGTCCTGGGAGTGACCTCTTTGTGTTTTTTTGAATAACGTCTTTGTCAGTGTTGATGCCGCTGGAAGTTCAGACTCTGACGCATCTCAACATTTGTAACATCTGAGAACATTCTAGTCAACTTCGTCGCATCACTTTGATGAAGTCATTTCAATCATCATTCAAACACTATTGTTACATTCTCAACAGGGAACGTGTGTTTGGAACCAGTCCCCGTGTGTGTGTGTGTGTGTGTGTGTGTGTGTGTGTGTGAGAGAGAGAGAGAGAGAGAGAGAGAGATCAATTCATCACGTTGCCATAGGAATGAGGGCATGAACACACTGAAATACTCCAGCGCACACACACACACACACACACTCACACTCACTCAGACTGATTCCAGATAACCCTTCTCACAATATCATCTACCTGTGTGTGGAAACAGTGGAACGCCAGCACACCTGAACACAGTTGGCACGTTTGGAGGTGAGATTTGACTTTTTTTTGGCATCTTTTGTCTATTTTTATCATCTCTTCTCTCTGGCTGTAGGTTTTTAAAGTTTTTATGTTTTTTTTTTTTCAACAAAAAAGACTAAAAAGTCTCAAACTAAAAGTTTCCAATGTGGTACAAGTTGTGATCAGACTGACTTGAATCACACGTTGTCCTGCAGTAGATTCCGTCTCTTCTGTTTTCTGTGGTGACTTTCGTTTTGCTCCTCAGGTGTTTTCACTCACATCTTGTTGTCTCATTTCACCTGGTACCCCTGTATTCAGCTGTGTGTGTGTGTGTGTGTGTGTGTGTGTGTGTGTGTCTTGAAACAGACGTAGCCTGGTGTGAAACGATCAACGAGGGGACAGTAGATGTGTTTGAACTGATTTCTTCCACCCTCCAGACGGACAGACAGCCATGCTCCTGGCGGCCGTGCAGCTCCTGTCCTTTGCGGGCCTCGCTCACAGCTTCCAACCGCTCTTCTCCTTCAACGGGAACTCCAGCACTCACCGCGACATCACCCAGAGGGCCATCCTCCTGAAGACGGCCGACGTCTGCAGAGACATGGCCGCCGCCGAGGGCCGAGACTTCAGTCTGACTGTAAGCGTGAGACGCGTTTGTTCATCCTGGACTGAGGACGTCAAACCACAAAACAAACAGAATATATTTCAAACAAAAAAATCTAATGGAAAAATGAAAAAAAAAAAAAAAAAAAAGGAGCAGGTAGAAGTAAAAACACATCTGAACCTGCACCTTTCTGGCTTTTTAATAAATTAAAGATCAATATAAATAAACCACCCAATTACTACTACTACTACTACTACTACTACTACTACTACTCCAATGTCCACCCATTCTATTAAATATGTAAAAATTGAACAAACAAACAAAATCATCCCTTCACACAACTGCTCTGAAATGAGGAAAAAGAATTGACAAACTCACTTCTTGACTAGACCTGCTTCCAGGAACGAGCCCCAGCTCTCTCTCTCTCTCACACACACACACACACACACACACACACACTCTTCTCTTGCAGTAGACAGACGTGGTGTCTCAACTTCCTGTGTAGACAACGTGTGTCGTGTGTCTTCCCCGTCCCCAGATTGACGACAGTCTGTCCGCAGACAAAGTGCAAGCGGCGTGCTCGTCCACGGGCACGTCGCCCCCCTCCCTGCTGTCCACCGTCGTGTTCCACATGTCCATTGCAAACATGTACTTCAGCAACGCCAAGGTGGACGCCGTGTTCGCACTGAGTGACGTGCACCACTTTGATGGCGAGACCTTCCAGGGTGGACGGGACATCATCACAGCAGGTGCACGAAACACATGCACGAGGATTTCATAGATGATTGTTTTTAGTTTTTCAGAAAAAATGAAAGTCGTTCCTATGTTTTTTTTATTATTAGTTGTAATAGTAGTAATATTAGCAGTAATATTTATCCATCCACTCATTTTCAGAATGTCAGATACAATACTGACTTTGTTCATGACCACCATGACCACCATGACCACCGTGACTACCATGACCACCGTGACTACCATGACCACCATGACTACCATGACCACCATGACTACCATGACCACCATGACCACCATGACTACCATGACCACCATGACTACCATGACCACCATGACCACCATGACTACCATGACCACCATGACCACCATGACCACCATGACCACCATGACTACCATGACCACCATGACCACCATGACTACCATGACCACCATGACTACCATGACCACCATGACTACCATGACCACCATGACTACCATGACCACCATGACTACCATGACTACCATGACTACCATGACTACCATGACTACCATGACTACCGTGACTACCATGACTACCATGACCACCGTAACCCACCACACACAGCCCCCAGTGCTTCTTACAAACATTTGGTGTGAGACCAGACTAGAACCCTCCGTTAAAACAAAGGTCAAATCCTTTTCCAGGCCCCAGACGATACAAACACAGATGCTCCTTATTGATAATCCCATTTTCTGTGTGTTTCTTCTGATAAGAGGTTTTTTACAAGTCAGACACATGAAATGAAAAGTGTGACGGTGATATTTATCGGCCCGGTCTCAGGAGGGGTTTGTTTCACACCCTGTTGCTTCTTTTGGACCTAACTCTTTGCTGCGCTGTGCTGTCGAGGTGTGTCCGCCGTGAAGGCCAGCGTGAAGAAGGAGAACTTTGTGGCGGGGCGCTGGATCCTGGGAGGAGTGTGTCACACCCTGCAGGTGATCACTGTGCTCTTTGTCCTGGGAGGACGTGGACACGTGGTGCAGGTGGAAGGATGAGTAAGACTTCCCCTGCTGCCTCCCCAGGACTTCTACAGCCACAGTAACTGGGTGGAGCTGGGGAACGCGGCACCGTACGCTCAGCTGATCAGACCCGACGAGCCGCTGGAGAATCTGGCAGGTGTGGATGCTGCTGACAGAGACTGGTTACGCTCCGGTGAAGAAGCACACAGGAGTCAGTGTCCTGTGCTGCACACTCAGCGGCAGACACCCACACCCAACACCCACCCCGCTGAGGGGTGTTGAGTTTTTAGTGTCACTGGCAGCTGAGCACATGAAACCACCTGTCTACAACTCTTCATTTGGGGCTGATCTTTGCAGCTCTGCACGTGTTACAGAGGAATTAATATCTGATCATTAATCATATACGAATAATACATTAATATAATATCAGCATAATATTTAATATAACGATTGTATTATATTATATTATATTATATTATATTATATTATATTATACTATAATAGTAATACATCATTAAGATGCACATACATTGAATGGGTGGTAAAGTGAATAGTTCCTTGTTCTGATTTATTTGTGTTCTATGTTTTGTCTAAACTTACCTGCTGCAGATCAGAGTGTTCCAACATGCAGAAACTGCACCGACGGGAACTGCGCTGACAACCTTCTGCCCGACCTGCTGCAGCAGGGGCTGCTCACGTCAGGCTACTTCGACGTGTTTTCCTCTGAAAAACCTCCAGGTACATTCTGGACGTTGGTGTGTTTTTATTTTTTGTGTCTCTGCCACCACCGACGCTGAGCTCGGCCTCGTGTCTGCTCCACAGGTAAATGCAGCCACGGGGGGCGCTTTGACCGGACGAGCAAGAAGGACCCGGTCGGCGGCATCAGTAAAGACGAGCTGGGGTCCAGTCACGGCTCACTTCACCCCCAAGCGGCTGAGGTGGCTGTGAATGCCACGGTGGAGCTCCTGGAGGACGTCCGTGCCGCTGTCGGAGACAGGAACTTCCTGCGGTATGCGTTGTCCTCAGCAGGACGTCGAGTCCGAGTCCCGACCTCAGCTGGAGGGACACACGTGTTGTCTTCCTGCAGATTGATGGGCCTCTCCCAGTCCTCCGTGCTGTGTTTCGTCATCGACACCACGGGCAGCATGAGCGACGACATTGCCGAAGCCAAGAGAGTTTCCTTCGACATCATTGACAGTAAGCGGGGGACGCAGCAGGAGCCGTCCGCCTACATCCTGGTACCTTTCAACGACCCAGGTCGGTTCATATCCCCGATCATCGGCTGGTCTCCGTCACAACGGGAGCTAAACGTACGTGTGGTGACTTTGACTGGCATCGGCAGGTTTCGGGCCTGTGGTCATGACAACGGACGCAGACGTCTTCAAGGACAGCATCGACAAGCTGTCCGCTAGCGGGGGAGGGGACATACCAGAGCTCTGCTTGTCTGGACTACAGGTGTCTTCGGCAAAACCGTCCTTGACGTTAAAGAGACCAACCTTTGGGTCTTGAACCTTTTGGTCGTTCTGGTCGACAGGTGGCCCTGACCGCGGCCCCGCCCTCCTCAGAGATCTTTGTCTTCACCGACGCGCCGGCCAAAGATGCCCACTTGAAAAGCACCATCACCGCCCTCATCGAGAGCACCAAGTCTGTGGTGAGCCACGGCAGGAAGGTCCCTGAGAGGGGTCACGAACGTGTCGGCGGGGGTGGAGACGTTCAAGGTTGAAGAAAAAGGACACGTTCCTCTCACAGCGGAGCCCTGGACTCCACCCAAAACCGGCCAAACCATAACTCGCTCCAGCCCTCGGTAAATAGTCTTTTGTTCCGAGTTCCTGTAGAAATTCTTCTTGTATGTGCTTTGTCTGTCAGGTGACCTTCATGTTGACGGACGTTCTTGCCGGTCGGAGGCGCCGCAGAGGCCTTCAGGGTGCAGCCCCACGAGCCATAACTCAAACCGAGGCCCAGCTCTACCAAGACCTGGCCCGAGCCTCCGGGGGTCAGGCCATCGAGGTGTCCAAGTCGGACCTCTCTCTGGCTACGGCCGTGATAGAGGACTCGTCGGCCGGCGCGGTGGTGAGAGCTCGAACCTCTGACGCGCTCCCGGCCGTCTGACGCCAGCCACGCCTTCCTGTCCTCTTTCAGGTGACAGTTTTCCAGGTGGTGAGGAATCCTGGAAAACCAGACAGGTTTAAGTTCAGTGTGGACGGTTCGCTGAGGAACATGACCGCCTACGTCACGGGACGCTCATCGCTCACCTTCAACCTCACCGGTCCTTCAGGTGTCGGGACCAGCCGCAGCCGTACTCCGTCAGGTGCTCGTTTTTGAATCTGAGCATGTTTCCGTTTCCTTCTAGGTGAATCTCAGAGTTCCGGTGAGTCCGCTGGCGCTCTGGCCTCTGTCACTACAGCAGGAAACCTTCGGCGTTTGAGCCTCAACGCCGACAATCAAACGGGATCGTGGGAGATCGCCGTGGACTCTGACGGCCCCTATTCCGTTAAAGTCACAGGTGAGTCTTGGCATCACAAGTCATAAAGATCTTTTATTTTGAAGGTCATCTTCTACAGCTGTAGATCCTCTCTGTGTTCACATCAGGTCAAAGTTCAGTGAGCTTCATCTTTAACCTCGTGGAAGCGTTGGAGGGCCCCCATGGCGACTTCTCGTTGAAAGAGGGACGTCCTCTGTCAGGTCCATCAACCCCCTGTCACGTACTTCACGTCGACGTCACGGCGGCGCTCACTCCGGGTCTTCTTCTCTGCAGGTGGTAACGCCAGCCTCATGATCACCGTGACAGGAAGTGACTCGGTGAAAGTCTCCAGCGTGTCCCTGTTCGACAGCTCAGGGCCGACAGAGGTCAACGGATCGCTGGAGGCACGTTGTGTTTGACGCCTGATCAACACCTGAGCCGAAGCTGAGCAGCATGGACATGTCCAAGTCTTAGATGCTCAACAGTTTTTGCATGTGACGAAATAGAACTTGAAGTTCTTCATCTTTCCTTGCGTGGTCGACGTGCTGGGACAGCAGCAGCAGTCACGTTTGGTCTTCATTGTCCTCCACAGACATTTGGAGGCAGCAACTACCTGGTGAGATTCAGTGATGTCCCAGCAGGGGACTACGTGGTCCTGCTAAGAGGTGAGGACAGCAGCTCCTCCAGGTCCAGGTCCAGGTCCAGGTCCAGGTCCAGGTCGGAGGCGAGCAGCTTCCAGCGGCAGGCGTCCACACAGATCAAGACCTCCAGCATCTCCGTCACTGTGAGCTCACTGAGCTTTGATGATATTTTCTTCAACATTGAACATTTAGCAAACACCAGCTGCCTCCAGGACAGAAAAAAGCTGCGTGTGGATCGATGGACACTTTCCACGTCCTCCATCTTAGCGACGTAGAAATGACGACCTTTCACTTTTCGCCAGTCAGACAGCAGCGACACCAGCGTCACCACGGGGGGGGGGGGGGGGGGGTATCACCTACTGATGGAATGCTGACGTTAGCTTGCTAGCTAGGTACATTGTCAGGCGTTGGCGTCGTGGCGTACGTTTGGTGCGCGTGTGTGATAAATTGTCGTCTTCACGGTAGATTGAGGTTCGAGATGTGAGGTCAGAGGTCAATGTGCTGGAAA
>CAAKHB010000807.1:47964-58033 GCA_901007665.1 Aeoliscus strigatus
GGGGGGGGGGGGGGGGGGGGGGGGGGGTATCACCTACCGATGGAGTCCCAACCAACGCTAACGTTAGCTTGCTAGTCGTTGACTTTGTGGCGTACGTTTGGTGCTCGTGTGTGATGATTTGTCGTCTTCACTGTAGATTGAGGTTTAAGATGTGAGGTCAGAGGTCGATGTGGCGTAAATATTCACAAGCTGGCGTATCGACAGTAAGTTTCATTTTAAGTGTGTGACGCCCCTGACTGATTTGAGACAGAACTACCCTGCTGACATTTGCACACTTTGCGATTCACTATCCATGGTGTGTGTATAGTGTACCGGTACTACAAAGACGTGGTCTAACGGAAGGATGAGATTTGAGACACAACACAAGTAATTGCTCCTTGAACACAACTCAACGGTAAATGTGTGATCAGAATTTGAAACGGCGTCCAGTTTATTCTGGAATTCTTCAGCTCCAGCCTCCAACCATATCACATTACTCACTTTGTCTCTCTTTGTTCCTCTCCATCGTCCTCGCGTTCACAGACCCGAGCTAACAACACCAACATAGAACCAGGCTCCACCATCTCCATCCCGTTCACCGTCGCCATGACGACCAACGGCATCGTTAACGACAGCGCTACCGGGACGTACAACGTGCGAGCCAACAACGACCAGAGCTACGCCTCCACGTCACCCAGCAGCGTCACCATTGAGGCCGGCGGCGGCGGCGTAGCCAACGGGACGGTCACCTTGACGGCACCTGCCGATGCTGCTTCGGGAACCACCGTCACGTTGACCATCGAAGCAGAAAACGAAGCCGCCACCGACGTCAACTACGCCGTTCTCAGGGTTTCTGTTGCTGCCAAGGTAAGACCAAAGAATGAAGAGGAGGTTGGCCTGTAACCTCACCGAGCTGAGGTTAGAGCGCTGTGTGAAGGATTGAAATTCAATGCACACACCTCTGCAGGAACTTCGACCCAAGTACGCCAGCAATGATTTCTTTGCTCCTTCGTCCGTCTCCAGGTGACTGACGTCAGTCGCCCGGTGTGTCAGGAGGTCAGTACGACCGCCAACTGCCCCGCCTCGTCAGCGCTCTGTGCTTCTTCCCGGTGGACATTCGTCACAAACGTCACCGATGGCATCAATGGCACCGGCATCGACAGCGTCACCATCCGACAGGGGAACGGTACCCTGAACACCAGCAAGGTGGTCGGAGCAGGAGGGGAGAACGTCACGGTGGTGACGTACAGCGGCTCCTGCTGTTCACAGAGCGTAGAACTAGCTGCTGTGGACCAAGTGGGAAACGTCGGCACATGTGTGGGACAGGTGAGACAGGCCACCTCCGCCCCTGTGACCACAGCTGCAGTTAACACCACGTCCACTGGAGGGCGCATTCTGGGCATCCCACAATGCCTGTGGGCGGGCGTGGTGATGGCTCTTCTTCTGAAGTAGAGGGGGTTCAAGTCTGCACTGATAATAAAGAAAACCCCCAGCAGGAACCAGAGCCTTTAGATCTGTTTGTGATCAGCGTGTTCCAGTTTGTACCCATGGGTTTCTACTCCTGGAGGGGCAAATGACATATATGACAAATAAAATGACATATATGACATAAATTACTCACATGTGAATTTTGACTTGATCTATAAAAATCAAATTGTTGCTTGATTGACAGCTGGATGTGAACTGCACTTTACAGAAAACATTCCAACCAATGGTACGGTAATGAAACATGATCACACCATCTACTGCTGTTTATGTGAGTAATGGTTATTAATTCCTTACCTGGGTTATTTGCGCATAACCTGACAACACAGGTAGATTGCAAACAACTCGTTCTAGGGTTTGGACTAGGTTCAGGTAGGTAGGTATTGGCTAGCTTTGATAAGGTAGATAACGTTAGCTGGCTAACTAGATATACCGTAGTAGCTTTACACATTAGCTGAAAACATTACCCAAAAATCAGGGGCAGATGTGTGTTTGGATCTTGTATTACAGATGTTGGTGACAAAATAAGCTGGGGTTCAGTCAGAGGTTGTTTCCTTTTATTGATCTATGTTGTATTTGTCTCACAGAACATTTAAAACTTAACAGTACAGCTGTAGTTCACATAGCGACCACAGGGTGGCACCACTTGAGCCAGTTATACTGGATGTGGCTCAATGTAGTACTTTCACCCTGTGTATAAAATGATTAAAAGATGTGGATCACGTTTGTCCTTTATTAAGGAACGTCTAGTTATATAGAAGTTATATCCATAAATTCCCAGAAAAGCCCAAACTACATTCAAGTTATTTACATCTTTTTCTATGAATCGTCAACTAAGATAGTGCTGAGTGTGAACTTTGGAGAAACTAGTTTATTTGCATCAGTTAATGTTTTGGTTTCAACAAAAAACAAAAACATAAAACAGTGATGTGAGACATTTGTAATAGGCTGCAATTTTATTTTGTGAGAGAAGTAAAACAATAATTACAACAAAGAACAAAATGAACAGGCGGTAAAAATCTAACAAATACAATAAAAGTGGAAGAACTCTGAGCGACTTCCAGCAGTCGAACAAAAGTGGAATTTCTGAGGCCTGTTTGACACAGGAGGATGAACCTGATCCGTCTCATACGCAGACAGTGACGGTTTCCAGCTAAATCTGAGTCTGCTTGGTGAGACGCAGTTGTCATGTGACAGCCTGATTGAATGCGTCAAAAGGAGGACAGGGTGTAAAAGCTTGGTCCATTTCTGCAAAGAATTACGTATAAACCAATTGTCTTCCAACAATACAGCAGCCACAAAGTCATAGTACAGCAGTTCCACAACTAAAGAAACAGAAAAGGCAGGTACACGTGAAAGCAGCCACCTCGCAAAAAATAAGAAGCCTCATGTCACTAAAAAACGGGGAATCAAATGTGCACCACAACGCTGAGAAGCCAATGAGAACGACGAACCAACAAGCGCACGTCCTCAAATTTCATACTTACAGATCAAAAACCTACTTCTGGAAACTAGAGTCCTGTTTGCGAAGCTGCCGTCCATCACATCGACACGGAAGAAGATGTCTGAGCATGTCACAGATCAGATGTAAGAAACGTACAATATTTACAATACCTAGTACTCTTTTAAACAGAGCAGACCGCTAATGTTACACAACTGGATGTTTTGCATTATTTTTGAACAGCCGAGGTGGATCAGTCACATCCCTGAACTATTCACTGATCAGCGCAGAGGGTCAGTGAATGTAACATGTTTCTTCAAAAAAGACAAAAGCTACAGCTACGGATAAATAGCTACGATTTGTTTTGTATTTTAGTTTTTAACAAAAGCAAGTGAGAAACTGTACATGATATGAACAAACTTTTTTTTTTTATTTTGTCTTTTTATGGCAAGACCAACAAGGAGACTCTCTGAAATCACTAGACGGTGTTCAGGGACTTCTTTTGGTCAATGAGACCAAACACCACATGAAATATAACAACACATTCCTTCTTTGTCAAATGAGGAGTCAAAAACTGGAAAGTGCAAAATTTGCATCAACTTGGATGGAATTGAAATGAATGGTGGTGGTGTGTGTGTGTGTGTGTGTGTGTGTGTGTGTGTGTGGGAGGGGGGGGTTCGAGAAATCTAATCTAATATCAAGTTAGCCCTGTTAGTCCGATGACATTTGATCTGAAAACGCTGTCGATTCGCCGTCAAATGCGACGCGAGCGAGGGAAATGCGATGAAGTTGAGTTGGCGGTGCAGTTGCTGCATGCAGAGGCACTGAGCTCAAAGAATCCTCCGGGCTCCGGGCATGCTCACATTCCACTGTTTGTCTTTTTAAAGGAAATCAGCTCCAGCATTCACATCGCATCAGCAAATATCGTGTCTCGATCCAAACCGTTGACCACGCACACGCACACGCACACGCACACACACACACACCCTTCCTGTCGTCCGTTATTAACAGTCCATGCAGCATTTCACCGTTCCTGAACATACATCAAATCCAACAAAGCACTGACTCAAGCCGGCCTGATGCACACGTCCTTCACCTCCAGCCCAGCTCCCACCTCCCTCGTTCTCCAACGACGAGTCGAGAGCTCCTGAAAATGGCCTTTGTTTCCCCCGGTCACATGACCTGACAGTGACCGATTTGATCCACTTGGTCACATTCACGTGACACTAGAAACGTCGACTGTTAGTTTACACTTGAGTACGTCGTTACCTGAACTGACCTCCGGCTTGAGTAAGATACACGGTATGTACGAATACACAAAGTTAATTTCAGTATCATTACACTGTCATGCTCGAAAATTTGCAAGTACCCATACAACAAACCTACAACATGAACCACCCAGCAGGCAAACGTCAAGGTTTCTGATGTGTAAACATTCCAAGAGTTAAGTACACTGGTACTGTACATACAAGAGTTGATTATAATATCAGTGGAGGTAAAAAAAGAAGCAGGCAGGGGGCGGTGCAGCCGTTCCTAACATCTGAGACAGGAAGTGAAGACCTGAGGTGAGCTCTGATTGGACGGTTGGTGCAGCTGTATAATCTACGTTTGGGAACGAGAGGACGGCGACAACTCCATCATCAGCTGCTCTGGACGGCTGTGGGAGAGAGGTCGTCAGTCTCTGCGTGAACACACAACTTACATCGTGCAGACGCTTCATAGGCTGAGAGAAAAAGGCTGATTATCTGTTTGGCTGTGTGCAAAAAACAAAAACAAAAACAAAAAATCACTGGCTCTGTGGTGCTAAGGCAACAGCTTCCAAGATCATCTGATGGGAAAATCAGGGAATGCTGAGGAGGATTTATTCAGATAACATAACATACTACGGATGCTGTTGATTTAAGAAGCAGACAGCTGGATGGAATGAAGAGCAGGAGGGTGATTGTGTCCGGGGGGTTGGGCCGGAACAGGTCGTCAGATATGGCTCGACATCATTTGGGCACTGGTGTTCAGAAGTTACAGGAGACGCAAAGGGCGTCGAGGACAGGAGGCTCCATCAGAAGGAAACGAAAAGGGTCGGGGGAAGACGTTCCAGAATCCCTCTACTGGTCATCACGTTCAGCAAGATCAGAGTCGCCGGGTTGGAGGTGATTGGAAACAGGAAGTGGGCCCACATCGGAGCCCTGGGGTGCTCGGCTCGGACTGGCCGGGTCGGGCAGGGTCAAGGTTTCTGGAGCAGACTTTTTGCGGGGCCGGTCCTTGGGGACGGACAGCGACTCGGGCGCGTCAGTGCACATGGGGGTGGAGGGGGCGGAGGCTGGACCGGTGAGGGCACAGGAGGACAAGGACATCTCACTGATGGAGATGGACGGAGGGAACATCCCAATCTTCTGGTTGGTGGCCTCCTGGATTGTCCGCTCAAACTCTCTCACTTCATCCATCGTCATGTCTGGATGAAAGAGAGCCACAGAGACACGACGATGTTACAACGTGAACAACAAACACGCTGGGAACCTGCTTCACCGTGGACCGAGACATACGTCGGTGGAAGGGAACAGGCCAGCTGCCGTTTCATTCACTTCAGCTGTTTATTCCTGTTGAAAACTTGTAATCTCCACATATTTTCAAGATTTTCATCTAATTATTGTATCGTTTAGACCGGTTTCCCAAATTATTCCAGACCAAGGACCACTTGGTCACAACACATACTGGCACGTGGTGTATGTATGACATGTGAATGTAAATACACATAAATACATCTAGATGAAAAGGAATGAGTCACTCGCGTTTGAATCAAATGAACCAACGGATGAAAGAAAAGAAAGAAAAACACACGTACACTTGCTTTGTCATGGATCTCTATGTCATCCAGAGATGATGGGTTTGTTGTGGAATGCTCTTGCTGCTCATGGCAAACTTTAATGTTGGTTTTCTCATGCATTTTTCGCTCATAATTCCGCACGTCATCCAAAGTCATATCTGGAAGAAGGAGGAGGGCGTCAACATGTCGGTCGTCACTCCAGGGGAGGGAATGAGTGGAGGGATGGAGGCGGTTAGGGGGCGTCACTCAGGTGAGACGGGTTTTAGTGGAGGGTTAGAGGTTTGTTTTAGGTCAGCCCCCCCAGGAAGAAGACGGGAGAAGAGGGGGTGAAGAATCCAGACCCAGAGGAAAGGTCAGTGGGGGCAGCGGGTGGATGGGCAGAGTGAGCTGATGGTTGGAGACAAGCTGTGACTGTGTCGACTCGACTCTGTTCAGGATATTTTCTGTTCTAAACGCCGCCCTCCATGTCCATTTCCTCCAGTGTTCGCCATTTGTGTCGCCTATGTGGCAGTTTTGCATAGCTGTTGCTATGGCGACCCCACATCCTGGAGGTGCTGACTTTTGGAGGAGTGACAACGTGTCTGGTACCACACAGAGTCGAGTCGAGAACTGTGGAACCAGGTGCCGACGGCCTTGGTGGTTCAGATGGAATGTTCCTTCATGAAAACCAATTCACCATCAGGTGGGTGTGGGTGAGGACAAACACAAAGAACCAGTCAAGAGGGGAGTGACTTTGTGAAACAGGAAAGATGGGGTTCAGCCTTTCTTTTTTTAGTATTAGTCTGACGCGTGGGTCAGAGGTCATGCTGGGCCGAGGGTGAGAGGGGGCGGATACAGGAAACAGGAAGTGACGTGACAGATTTCACATGGACGGGACAAAGTAGTATCATTCCAAAAGAAAAAAAAAGGTTTTCATACCGATCCATTCATCCACCCAGGCGAAGGCCTGTCTGTGTCCCAGCAGCAGAACGTCCCGGATCACCTACGACAGTCACACCACTTTGTTAACTTTGTGTTTGGACAGACATGATTGAATGTCTGTCCCAACATGGGGGCAGAAATGTGTCTGGGACCACTCTGGGAACATGAAGTATGAATTTCACACCCATTTCCCACTAAAGTGTCAACACATTGGGCACAATGTCTAATGATGTATAATCAGCAGTGAATATTCTAGAACAAAAAAAACCATAACAAACATACACATATATTATTGAAATACATGTAGCTATAATATATAAATGGAATAGATGCATATTTCACGCAATATACTTCCATATTTGTATTTATTTTATTTATGTATATATTATTTACAGAAATAATCATTATGTAAAATTAAATGAAAATTATATATATATATGATCTTTAAAAGCAAGGTAGCAGTTTTTTGTTGCCTATTAATAAGTGCAAATACCCTTTCCATATAATGAGACAATATATTTTACATAGTTTTGATTTTTATTTATGTATAGAATTATTTATAAAATCTTGGTCCTATTTTATAAAATCACACATATATATATTTTATAATAACATAACTTTCTTAAAGCAAGAGAAATGTGGTTTTTTGCCACTTAGTATGTGCTGACAAATGCCTTTTCCATGCGATTGTGTTTGTTTGTTTGTTAGGTTAACGTGGTCAAAGGTTTACAGAGATCATATGTTCATTCTGATATGAATTCCTCTGCTGTCCTGCTGCTGGACGCTCTGACAACAAAACATCTGCTGAGAACACGCCGACACAAAAACAAAGACGTGCTCACCTTATGTACGAACTGCTCCACACGCGTCTGCAGACCCCAAACCTCAAACTTCACTGTGACCAGTTTGTATGAGCACATGATGGGGTCCTGTGTGTCCCTCCAGCCCTCCTGCAGCATCCCCCGGGACGTCTTCTCTGACTTGAAATATCGCAGATCCTTCAGTGATGCACAACAGACACACACGTTTAATGTTACGACTATCAACTGGAACAGAAGCAACCTGCTCTGAAACAGTCACGTCCTAGACAGACATCTGAGCCGCGTCCAGACTCCAGGTGAACAGGAACGAGATGAAGCATGTAGAGCTGCTGGACACACGAGACTTCACGTCACAACTTCTTTTAGATGGTAGGTTTTCCCTCATGAATACTCCCTGGGACTTATAATATTTTATTTGACAATTCAATCGCCGAAACAGTCGATCTATCAGTCACACTTCATTTATTAGAACTTTTCATCCACAGAAACCTGAAACACAAAGTGCTTCCTACATAAAAACACCTCGACACTGAAGCAACATTTATTAGAAGAGAAGAAATGCAAAAATAAAAAGTAAAAACATGAAAAAAAATTATTTAAAAAAAGAATAAATCAGACAGACAGACAATGCAAATTGAGAAATCAGAGTAATGTATCAAACACAATAAAAATGTGGACAATGTGAGATCTACACTCTGAATTGTCAGAGAAGATGAGAGCAGGTCACCTCAGACTCTTTGTAGTAGCGGTCGGGGATGTCGTCGTATGCGATGTCGATGAAACACACCTCTCTCTCCTGCTCCTTCAGCTCCGCGTCAAAGATCTGCAAACACAGTGAAGCAGTTTGTCTGGTCAGTTACATTCCATCTCTGCTGCTGGTTACACACCAACAGGGGGCGCCCTCCGTCCACGTGTCCAGTCGCTACTACATGTGTACTTTAAGCCAATGAAGGAGGCTGTCAGACGTTCTTTGTTAATTCTTACACCAGCATTTGTCAGACGCCTTCTGTGTCCAAATGATGGCATCTGACCACAGCAGCATGACTTTTATTTCTTGAAGGATTAGCCACCTTTAATTCAATAGTATTATTATTATTGTGTAATTATTATATGTATATTTTACAGGATATAAGGCAATCGGTTTTTTGGGAAAAAATGAAATAAAACAATAGTTATTTTAATTATTATTATTATTAATTATAATAATAACAATTTATAAAAATATGTTTTTATTTTATTTCATTTTTTCACCCACAAACAATTCGCCTGATACCCTGCAAATGGTTCAGATCTATAAAAACAGCCATAATTAAGTCATTAAAGCGCAACATGACTAAGATCTGCTACTTTCTTCTTTTATTCACAGTATGTTCTCCATCTGTTCCATGGTCCTTATTCTATTTCTAAATAAATGAACCTATTATGGTTATTACTGTCAAATAATAGTAGTTCAGGAATCATTACGTGTGCATCTCCACCACTAAAAGCTCTTTTACCGGCCATGTACGTATGTGTAATTGTCACCAATTCAATGTCCTGAGCTTTTGTTTTTGTGCCGTTTCGTCAGTAAACTGAACATCATTACCTTACCATTCTTTGTGTCCTGTTGAATGGCGCCTTCAGTTCCCAATCTCAAATGAGCAGCCGCCTGCGTCATTTTTCTCAAAATTCATTATCTTCCAAACTGCGGATTAATTTTTTTTCCCCACTGGCTGCGATTTGGAAGCGATTGACATGATAACGAGGATGTTCCTCTCCGCTGACGACCGCCTCTCATCAGGAGATGATGAGAGCGGAAAGAACAAACATAAGTAAACATGTCGGAAGATGCAGCTTCCTTTTATATAGTTGTTTATATTGCTGGTGGTGACAAACCACAGAAACATCTCTCTCCCTCCTTCAGGCAACGCCTTCTGTCCGTTAACGGGGGGACGAGTGCTGCTGGCACAAAAAACAGGGTGATATGTTCGCGAGCGCAGCCAAGTGACGGGAACGACAACTGGGATGAGGAGAAAGTGAGCAGGTAAACAGTGAAAGAGAGAAAACAGATGGAAACATGTGATCAGAATGTCTGAGAGGGAAACGACCAGAGAATGATTCTTTCCTGCAAGGGTCCTTTAAGAGATGACAACGTTGGAGGATGTGTTAGAGCTGAGTCTGTGTGTGTGTGTGTGTGTGAGAGAGTTCTTCATGTACTGCAGACCTTTTTATAAAACAAAAATGGTGAATGATGAACACACCCACACATTTCCTGACCACACATCCACATTTTTCCTCCCTCACTTGCAGCAATCCCTCCTTTTTACACACACACGCATGCGCACGCACACACGCACGCACGCACATCTCAGTGGGAGGAGAGCAGTGTAACCTTTTGATGAAAAGTTGGAGGGAGGTAAAGTTGTGTCAGAAGAAGACACCCTGAGTGAACAGATGTGGAAACACACACACACACACACACACACACACACACACACACACACACACACACGTCCAAACAAACCAGGAACCAGCTGCGTTTGCAACACACATTTCAGTATTCACTGGTTATACAAGGTCATGAAACATGCAAAGGCTCTGGAACAAGTCAGATGGGAGATG
>CAAKHB010000807.1:58053-85080 GCA_901007665.1 Aeoliscus strigatus
ACCTTTTTATAAAACAAAAATGGTGAATGATGAACACACCCACACATTTCCTGACCACACATCCACATTTTTCCTCCCTCACTTGCAGCAATCCCTCCTTTTTACACACACACACACACGCATGCGCACGCACATACGCACGCACGCACATCTCAGTGGGAGGAGAGCAGTGTAACCTTTTGATGAAAAGTTGGAGGGAGGTAAAGTTGTGTCAGAAGAAGACACCCTGAGTGAACAGATGTGGAAACACACACACACACACGTCCAAACAAACCAGGAACCAGCTGCGTTTGCAACACACATTTCAGTATTCACTGGTTATACAAGGTCATGAAACATGCAAAGGCTCTGGAACAAGTCAGATGGGAGATGCAGTGTGTGTGAAAAGGAGGTGTGCAATTCTGTACAGATAGAGGACTGCCTGAGATGCAGAGAAATAACAGACAGCCCATTGAAACTCACACTCACTTTCTATCGCGCACACACGCGCACGCACTCTGGGTATTTACTCTTTATTCCAGCTTTAATACAATCTCTGTTCGATCTGTTGTCTTGACTAAACAGCAATCAGTCTAAAACACCACAGACAGAGTGTGTGTGTGTGTGTGACCGTCCATGTTTCTGTGTCTCTCCATCCACTGATTTGTGCGTGTGTCATGAATCGTCGGGTATCGGCGGTCACGCCTGCAGCAGGCTGTGATCGCCACAGACCAGTACTCACGTTGTTGTTGCAGCCTTTGTTGTCCTCGTATTTGGTCTCTATGTGGATGGAGAACTTGGGCAAGAAGGAGCACTGAAACAACACAACCACACTTTTACTCTCCTGGGTTCTAGAAGCAGCACTGGCTTCAGACTAGAAGAAGCTGGTGGTTGAACGTTCTCAACACGGTTTCCTGATAAAACAATCCCGACTTTAACCTTTTGTTGCTTTGTAAGATGCAACAAAAGCAGCTGTAAGACACTTCAGTGAGACAAACTAAACTTTGTTTCCACTGACTCACACAGACGATCATCAGAATTCAGCTGCTGTCTTTCTGTCCCTGCGCCCGGTAGCTGTGACTCATACTATTGACATTTGTCATTCTTCACAGCACCCCCCCACCACCCCTTAAAGTCAGGCCGGGTTCTTAGAAGTTCTGTTCATTAGCTCTGCTGCGCCCCCTGGTGTTCACTGTCCCTGTGTGTGTTCACGTATTTAGATCGTCATCTCAAATATTCGCCACAGGACGTTGGTGCCGTCGTTCTTCGGGGGACTGACGTCCTGTGACATGACGGACAGACGGACATGAGGAAGGATGAAGGGTTTGTCACCAACAAACCCACTAATCCCTTTGTGGGGAACATTCTGGAAGAGTGAGATACTGAGCTGCACTTCAAACAGCAGCCGCCTACATTCCTTCATTCAGTTCAATGAATGAATGAGTTAAAAAAAGTCTCAATATAAAGTAAATCTATTGTCGTTAGCAGCTGCAGGAACCAATGATTTGTTCAGTTGAATATTAAAAAGAGAGAAATGATGAACACACCAAGTACAGAAGAGTGAGAAAACACATTTTATGATTAATTATCGGCAAATACAGAAACCGACTCACTCGCAAAATGATTTTTTTGTTCAGTGTATATTTCACCCTCAGTGTCAGTAAAGATTCAACTTAACTTAATCTAAGGAGAACACAGAGAATGCAAAACCTCCATGAAGGCTTGAACAAATGAAATGACAACACTGAAAAGAGCCTAATGATGATTTGGAGCAGGATCGTGGCTGAACAGTGTGTAAAAAATCCACACACACAGATCCTGGAATTTTATGGATTGTCTCTTTGGCAAACAAATCTTTGGGAATATTTTCACAAGAATCTACAGTTTTCTAAAACAGACAGACTGAAAAATCAAACATACACAAATAATAATCTGGAAACACGCAATCATCTCAAGAAGTGGCTGTATTAGAGCTGCCAGGCCTGAGAGTGGCGCTGTAACGCTGCCATAGAAACAACATCTGATGTAAACAAACACAAAGAAGACAGTGGAGAATACGAACGGAGCTAGTTTAGGGGACATTTGTGTGGACGGACGGAAACACACATCGCACTCAGCAGCTTCTGACGCAACACGGAGAGTCACAGTCGTAGTTGGGGGCGGGGTTAATGCATGGTGGGAGAGGTGGGGCTATGACATGGTCGGCAGGAAAACTCGACGTCAGATTAGTTCCTTCTGGTTTAAAAAAATAATCGCACTACATGTGGATAAAACTTTTGCAGATTAACATAAACTCTTCTCTGTGGACTGTATTAAATGTATTCTACACTTAAAAATAAAAAGATTCTTACCGTGTATTCTAGCGACCGCCATGTTCAGGGCGTCAGACGTCAGGTCAGGGCAAAAGAACAGAAACAACAAATTACACATCCAAGAACGTAACACAAACCGCTTCGGAAAGAAAAAAAAAATACATATCAGATTTCACATCTTCACTTGCTCTGCAGCGACTTCCACTTCCTTTAATCTGCTCTCATCAAAAACAAATTCCCATTTAAGCCGCGTTCCTCGCACACTACGTCTCACTCTGATCGGGATTAAAGCTTAAAGAAGTCCACTCCGCTCGCAGCAGACCTCACCAAGAGCTGGAGAGTTTACAAAGAGAAGGTTATTTGCTCTTTACCATGTTTTTATTTTGTAAATACCTTTGTGTTGTGTTTTTCATGTATGTTAAGTGCTATAGAAGTAGTTTGATTGACAGCATGTGATTTGTTCTTGTTTTGTCTTAGTGTAAGAGTGTCTTTCATGATTGTTCCTGTGTTTATTATATTATTATATTATAATTATATTGTAATTAAATATAATACTATTATATATATATATAGAATTTATCATACTTATTTTTATAATTTTCATTAAATAATATTCCTTACGGTTGGACTGAGTTATAGGTTGACTAATCGAGGTAAGGGGGGGGCGTTATGTTTGCAACTCGTGGTTCGAGCTGCAGACAGGACATGGAAATGCACCATAAACTCAGTTTATCATTCATCCTGCTGAACAGGAACTGGATTCTTGGTGATTGGAACACCTTCATTCCACTTGTGCGAATGCATTCACACTGACTCACCTGTGATGGTGTGGGGGTAATAGTTCCAGGCCTTCTCTGTCACATAAAAGATTTTCGGAACCACAGCTCGGGCCCAGCTGGGTAATTTACTGCAGAGACATTCAGACAGAGACGCAGGAGCAAAGTACTTCTGTTATCAGAGCGATCATCCAAAAATTCTCTTAGATTACTGAAGCTCCTCTGCTGATTTTAAGATGTGTTTCAGCAGCAAGTTGAAAAGTTGATGATTATAGGTGAAAAGTCAAACAGTCAAACGGTAAAACCTCTCAACAAACAGTATATTCAAGAATATATTCCATAAAAATAACGATATGTACATGAAAATAGTAGTTTATGCACCTTTTTAACATTAATGGATTAATTCGTGAATTTTTATTGCTGAAAATAGTTTAAAAAAAAGAAAGAAAAAATACATTGAAATAAGATGTAAAAATTCAAACTGATTTGGGTTTATGTATTGTTGCATATAATCTATAATAATCTCATTTATTAAACAAATATCTTTACATTTAGACAGTATATTCAAAACTGTCCAAATGTAAAATCCCAAATTCCCATTCAGCTGTGTGTATCAAGTCTGCTTGACATTCACTGATAGGACTTTGAATGTGTCACAGTCATCCTTGAACGTCTTTTCACCAACAACAGAAACCAATTTGAATAAAAGAAAAAAAACAATTATTGAGTGAAAAACAAAAACCGTCTCCCTCTCTCCCTCTCAGAGACTGACACTCCTCCCACACCTCCATCTGTTGATTCCTCCCGTTCCCTCCATATCGCAGCCAGGGACGGCTGCAGGGACACGGCCCTCGCTGCCAAGCGTGTGAGCGTGGTGGGCGGTCGCCCGGTGCTCACGCACACGCTGGCAAACAAAAAACAAAAAACAGAAAAATAGCCTCATTAAGTTGAGGCTAAAATAGAGTGTTCTGTCCGAAAAGAAGCGACACTTATCTGTGAAAATCAACAGCCTCTCTCCAATGTTTGCCATCGATGGGATCAGGCTAAATGCAGATAGCGATGGCTAATGGCCATACCGTCTGTATTTCTGAAACATTTCACTCAGAGAGACACACATGAACCTTAGTTCAGGGATTCCTGAAGACATTTTTCTTACTGTATATGTTACAGTTAATGTAAAAAAACAGGTAATATGCAATTACGGTAATTTTAACACGGGTAGTTTGCAAACAACCCATCCTTCCAGGTAAGGGTCGGTGCTCGCTAACGGATTGCTAGCTAGCTAGGTATTTTAACTCGCTACCGTAGGTAGTTAGCTTTGATAACGTTAGCTAGCTAGCTAGCTAGGTAGATGTGGTAGTTTTGGACAGTACCTGAAAACACGGATAGTTTGCAAACATCTCGGGTAATTTGCATCTTAAAGCTTAAAAATCTTAAATGATTTTTCAGTATTCATCTTTTACCTGGGTAATATGAATCCATGTTCAGGCCAGATGGGATCAGGCTAAATAGTAAAAATATTTATACGGCCATCAATCAACAATAACAATTCACTACGTGTGACAACACGTTTGTGAAAACGCTGGTTTCACCTACAGACAGACTGTATCCATGATTGTTGTGGCCGCGTTTCCTTTTCTTTCCAGTAGTTTCCTCCCTTTCTTCAGTGTTTCACCATGGTAAAAGTCTGTTCATTATCTTCATCACAGGCAACCGCAATTTTAGAGTAGCCAATTACCCATCGTCATGGTTTTGGAGGAGGGAGGATGCTGGAACCCACACAGACACGGGGAGAGCTTGCAAACTCCACACAGAAAGAGGAATTGAACCAGGGACTTACTTGCTGTGTGCTTTTTGCTTTTTGCAGGTGGGAGCGCTCTAAACCTCAACAAGAGTGTCTCGATTCGCGTGAAAAGTAAAGGGAACATGTGGTCACTCGAGATGTTTGAACAACTGCATCAGTCCCTGCATCAGTACGTGGAAACTGTGAGTGTGATGGTTGTGAACTCAGACCTGTAGGATCATCACGGAAACACTGGTATTCACCAGTAAATTTAATTAAACCGTAAATCCCAAAAAAAAGAAAAAAATGTCACTGCTTATTGAAACTGTACATACCGTGAGTTCATATTCGTACTCTGTATTTTTTAGAAACAAATGCACAACTGCACCTCTGGACCTTTTACCAGTTCCTTTTAAAGTCTCTGTGTGAATATGTTTTGTTAAATTCTCTCTCTAGATTTACGATTCATTCTTTTTACCTCTGTTCTTTGACTGCTGTGAATTTCCCTGATGAGATGATTGAAGTACTTTTCTATTTTTATCTCTATCAAACAATGTTTAAAAGGCAGATGAAACCCGACAAGGTGTGTGAGGAAGCTTCAGGAGGTGGGTCTCTGCTACTATCTGATGTGTGTGTGCTGCAGGATGTACTGTGAGTGGTATCTCTGTATCATCATCCTGTGACCCCCCCCCATTCTTGAGAAGTAAACATGTCTTCTCTCACCCAAATGTCAGTGAGTCAGTAAAGGTCAGTGGTTTTTCCGTCTGTAAGAGCTGCAGCTCTAAACGCTCTTTCTTCTTCCATCCAGGAAATAATCTACAAAAGCTTCTCCGGGTTCATGATGAGCTTCGTCCAAGTGAGTCACTTTCTTTCCTTCGCAGAAAAAACCTGAACGTGAATCGGACTTTTTGTCCCAGACCGTTTTCTGCTCCGTTCCTCTGCAGAGCGGAGTTGTGCTGACTCCACATAATTAGTTTCCCTGCGTAGCAAATGCTGACACGGGTATTTGTGCTCAAACATGTCGCCTCCAGCATCTCTGGCCCCCACCTCATTTCCCTGCCCTCTGCCTGCTTTCATTCCTTCTCCATCACATCCACTGTATTCTGCTTTTCATTCCTTGAGTGTGTCTATTTACTGGACGCGCATGCACGCACGCACACACAAACATCAAAAATAAACACTTTTTATCCAATCCAAAAAAGCCCCCTGCTTATGTCTGACATGAGACAGCTTGTTCCTGGTGGTAGACCCCTGAGCCCCCCCTCACCTGTTGAGGTAGACTCGTTTCTCTGTGAACTGCCCCTGGCCGTGCAGCGGGTCCTCGTAGGGCTCGTTCTGGACGACCTCCACGCCTTCGCCTCGATCGCTCTGCTCATGGCTGTGTTTGCTGATCATGTACAGCTGCCCGATACGATACTGGAGAACAAACACCACCACAGGATTAAGTCACAAACAATTTCTTCTGGGGAAAAACAAGTTACAGTGCAAGTTACTGAAGTTAGTTCAGTATTTGTGATCAATGCACATTCACGCTGTGCAGCAAGGACTTATTAATAACATCAACAAACATAATATTTTAACAATAATATATTTTCTTATTACATTTATAAATGGTATTACTATTTTTATTATAATAATTTTTTTTGCCATTTATTGTGTGAACATGTGACATCTGCTTCATGTCTGTCCATTTGTGGACATGGTTCACAGATACTGAGTGCTGTATTTATAGACTGACACACTCAGTTTAAATCTGATAAGATTCAACCATGAAGTCCAGATTACGATAACAGACAAGTGGAAGGGAGCAACACTATCTACGCGTGATGTTTAATCTTATTATTCTCCAACTGAAGCTGCTGCTGGTGACAAAACGGAGCAAAATGGGAGAAGCAATGCTGAGTAATGGGAGGGAGGAGACAAAGACGGGAAATTCACAGCATAATGGCAGCAAGAGGACTGAAAAAGATGCATGAGCAGAAAGATAAAGATGGTGCGACGATGAAAGCTGATGCTGATGCTTTAATCCTCTTACTGGAAGAAGCTGTGAACGAGTGAAGAAGCACTTTGCTGCTGCCACTGTGATCGGGTTCAGCCTCCGCCCTATGCACCTCCACTCCACACGGGCTTCACTTATTACTTAAGTTCAGCAGTGTGTGTGTGTGTGTGTGTATGTGTGTGACCTTTACATGTCAGCAGGGCTCAAACCTGCACCAGCACGCAGCAAACGTTTCAAATCTGATCCATTTGTAGTCCAACACAGGGACTGAAGGTTTTGGACTTTTTCTTTGTCATCCTCCAATAAGCTTTCCTCAACATCAAAGATGTGTGAAAGCTGGAGAGATTAACATTATTTTTCCTTTTGCTCTTTTTCATTCTAATTGTGGGATTTTCTTCTGTTGTGCGGTTGTAATTTCCCTTTTTCTAAAGAATGAGATAAATACATGCAATTCAAACATAAGAAAACAGTTCATTATAAAATAAAATAACAATTGCCTGGGTCCTGATGAGGTGGTCCTTGCCGAGATCATTCCCAAGCACAAGAGCGTAATGATCAATCTAAAAACAGCCACTCCACCCAGAGTAAGGAGACTTCAAATCACTGTCCGACAAGTGTAATTAATTAGAACGCCTTCTGATTTGTTTTGATTAATTAAGTACAGGGTGGGAGATTAAAAAAATGTCCTTGGCCACTCAAATTACTCAAGTCCTCTGTGGTAGTTTGATTGTAAAAATGGCAGTGATGACTCACTTCCTCTGTATCTGTTGCTCAGACGGTTGACTTTTACAACACGTCTCTTGACAATGATAAGAGTTTAACCTCAGAAAGAGGAAGGTGAATACGACCAGTGACCAAAACGAGGACACTCACACGCCTCCGACAGCAACAGAAAGCAGGAACCAACGCCCCAAACTGACATTTGTGTTCCAGCTTTCATCTCCAGTCCAATCAGCTTATTCATCAATAAGTGATCAAGTTCAGAGTAAGTCCTCAACACACTAGTTCCCCCAGCATTGAGTCTGGTTACACGTTCCTGAAGCATCATTTCCTTCATCTCGTCGCAAACATGCAGCTGATGGCTCAGAGCGCCACTGATGTAACGGTTCAGTCAGAACTGAAATGCATCATCGTGTTGTGATCGTGTGCAGGTTGTAGAACGACTCAGTGTGACGCTGCTGCACTGCAGGTCTAGAATTTATGACCTGTGTGTTATGTAACATGGACGCAGCTGCATTCGGTTCAGTTCACAGCAGCTGGACAAGCATTCGTCAGTCTGTTTGTGGGAGCGTTTCCAGGTATCATGGGGTGTTTCGACGTCCTCCGGGAGTGTTTTTGCAGATGTTTCCTAAATTTGGAGATGTGTTCAGGAAACAGACAAACCTGATAACGTGATGCGACTCAATGTCTTGCGTTTCTGAGCAATGCAGCATCACGTAGGTGGGGCCTTCTCTTCAGGAAAACATAAATTAAACTCAGTCCTATGGAAACCTGTGGGGACACTCTTAGGAGGAAACGCAAATGTATATCCTCGATCACATCATCAGGTTTGAATGTGTTTCTGAACCCCAATCATCTCTGTGATGGGTATTTTAGTACTTTTTCTATTTGGGTTGAAACCTCAATTCAATTCCATTGACAGAACTATAATTTACTTATTTATAATAGACTTCTCTAGCTTCTAGGTCATGTGACCTACAGAGTCCAAACCAATGTGTCATTGTACATCTAACCTCACTGTGGGAAACTTGACCCTTGATTTTATTTGGGCTGAAGACTTTATTTACTTCTATGAAGAGAAGTATAATTCTGTCAAAACTTGGAAGTCATGTGACCTGTGACAATGGGAGCAATCTAATAAACGTTTGTGTGCACTGTCAGTAAACTACAGACGTAAAGAAACTGCACAAATACATCCAAACACGTCTGTGTTTGCAAGAATAAACTACTTTACGTAATCTGCTCCTTGAAATGAAGCGTCCCTAGTTAGAATGTGACTAACTAGGCTCATGCAGCTGGAAGGCGTTCTTACATCACATCTTTTATCCTGTGTGTGTGTGTTTTCAAGTCACTTCTTGTTTTAGCTGAATGCTCAGCAGAGTTAAAAAACAAAAAGGAAAAACTGCTTCTGTAGATAACGCAGAGGCTGCCCATCCCGACTCCTTCTGCCTGGTGCAGTTTGAGGGACGTGGATGATGAACGACGCTGAAGCAGAGGACAAAAAAAAGCAAAAGAGAATGAACGGGGCAACGGAACACAAAGATAAACACAAGGTTACCAAAGCAGTAAAGTGTGACATCAGCCTAATTTAATGTTCATTTAGTCAAGAGACGTCCTTTTCCCATTCACTTCATCATTGATGAGTAACGGCGACCGTCGTCTTCTGAAAATATAGATAGAAATTCACAGGAACGTACCAAGGATATTCAAACATGATCTACGAGCAGGGTGTTTGATGTGATGAATGCACACAAAGCACAAAGAGGCCCATAATGTCTCAGTGGTAGTTCTAAAATTAGACGAGTCATTCCTCATAATATTTTATGAAGGGATAAAACATGAAACAGCTTTGGCTAAAAATGCACTAAAACAACTGCATGGTTTATTTTACAATACATTTGACAAGCCCCGTGTAATTATATTTTATATATTTATATTCTAAATATTTTATGTTTACATATTTTTTGATTTAAATTTTGTATAATGCATTTGTAGATTTATATTTATTTATTTTGTTTTATTTATATTATTTTATGTATTTTTTTAATTTAAATTATTATCTACCATTTATTTTTTATGCTTATGTGGCCATGACCACCATGGGATCTGTTTTCTGTTTGCTGAGGTGACCTGTACTTGATCATTAATTGACAATACATTTGACTGAGATCTACTCAGACAGATAAAAGTACCTGTAAGAGTCTGAGGAGTCCACATCCTTCACATCCACCAGAAAGAGGCAACACAGGCGCAGCAGAGACACAATGTTCTTCTAAATATTCCACAAACCTGTTCCAGTTGGACTCCTGTGACCTTCTTCAAGTCACATGAGATGAACACATGAACCAAATGTGGACGTCTCTGCTCCAATGGCAGCGCTGATAATCACTCAGCAGCCGGACCGATTGCGTTCCACGCCCTAAGCTACCAAACTGCTGACAACCTGTGCGACACTGAAGGGACCTGTCCGACCCCATGCCTGATGTGATTGTAATTGCTCCATTTCTGCCTAAAAGCAGTGAAATAAGATGACAGCGGGAACATGAAACTGGTCCTCAGCTCAGTGTGAATAAATGAGCTCCGTGTGCTTACTGTGGTTACTAAGTGAATAAGACTGTGTGGGAAGACGTGTGTGTGTGTGTGTGTTACCATCACACACACCGAGACCTGTGTCTAGCAGAAAGCTACACGGCGTCACTAAAAGCAATTTCTTGAAAATACATATAGAAAGTGTTTTTTTTCTGGCTCAGTGGAGCTGCAGAGACCATGTGAAAGATCTTAGATATCACTGCATGAACGCTTCCCTTGTACCTGAAGTTATTTAGTCAGTGAGTTGTTTTTGAAATGGAAACCTTCCACTCGGTTGGTCAGTGTCATTAGCAAATGTTAGCATGCTAACACGGGAAAACCGTGCACCACAATATGATCTTAAGCACGAGGGGAGGTTTAGTTCTGTTTGCTGTTCTGTCCAAAACAGACGGAAAAATCCATGCAGAGACAATCAGCACTTTGCAGAAGAAGAATGTGTGTGTGTGTGTGTGTGTGTTAATGTAAAAATTACAGACGGAATTAGAAGTACGGTCAATGGCGGTGTCACTGGCTTTATCATCTTTCATAGTGGCAGATTGACGAGAGTGAATGAATGAGTGAGTGTGTGTGTGTGCGTGTGCGCGCAGGAGCAGCACTACAACATCATGTCATATATTTCCTGCTCATTAACCGACTCTTTAATTGATTTTATTCATGAACCGATCGCCCTCTAGTGCATTCCAAACACTGCGTACGCTCGTCTTTGCTGCAGACAAACGCTGACGACCTTCGTCAGAAACACCAGCCGAGTCTGGTGGAAGGTCAGAGCCTCATTAGCGACTGCCACTGTCAAACTGTTTCAATACCACTCTGAGATAATGAACAATAACAATTAACTGTTGAATGCTTAAAGCCGGCCTGCACCCCCGGAACCTGTTTCTTTACAGACGACGCTTTGAGAGTGAAGAGAGAACAGAAGAAGGTCGGAAGAAGAGTGGGAATGTGAGGCGTCCCAGCCGCAGACAGGAAGAGAACGGCCTCCTTACCAGGAAATCAGTCCAACTCAATCAATCCAAGATCAGTAGCTCAGCATCATCTGTCAGAATAAAATGTGCTCATATTGTTCTCTGCATCATTTAGGTCTTTAGTTCCGCTTCAATGACTCGTACACACACAATAGTTTGATTATGTTGTCGGTGCGAGTGTTGTTACGGTGTAGCTGCTGACTGTCTTCTCTCAACTGTCTCCAAGTGACGTTACGGGATCGTGTGCTGATTGTATCGCCGTCGTCGTAATAAACCAACCCTCTGCCTGACATGTTGTCAGTAACCCCCCTCTCTACCATTGTTGTCCCGTTCGCAAACGATTCGTTCGAAAGAAAGGCTCTTTTGGGTTCATTTCACAGTTCAGCTCTGTGCGGCACTGAACGGCTGCGGGTGAATCTGATTCGTTGGTTCATTCCCTGCGAACCAGTCCACTGGTAAAAATCACCCTGGAAGAGAAAGTACACTGAAAATGAAACACCGACTCAACGAACAATTCAGTGAACTAATGACTAATGATTCTAATGACTCAGTACACCTAAAACAACTGTTTCATCCATCACTATTCTCCACAACTCTCCTCTCATGTACCCAAACCAAGACAAATTGGAACACAAGCAAGTCGGACCTCATCCCGAGTTAGGAACTCGGACATCCGCTGCCATCGGAAGAAGGACGAAAGGAGAGGACATGACTAAGTCGATGCTCACGGCTCGTCCCAGACACAGGGACTGTAAATCCCTTGGAAACTTGAGAGGACGTAAACAAAGCACCAGCTCCGTTCAACGGCTGGGTGAGGCATCTTTCCCAGAGCCGCCCGCTACACTGACACACGTGCACCCAGGTGTGATCACCTCCGGTGGAAACGCTGTGTACGTTCACCCTGACAGCTTCATGTGTCTACAGATGGGACGTTCTGTGAAATGACTCACAATTTGTCCCAGAAGCCACAGACTCAGAGCTTTTTACTGATTGGAAAAGAAAGCTGGGTTAAATTAAATAAATTACTGGACTACTAAAGAAAGGAAACAAGATAAATAAATAAATGAGAAAACAGCTTTTCAGGCTTTAGATTCCATCTTTTGGCAACATCTGAAAACAACAACTGAAGAACTGAACTCGTGGATGAAATCCATCTCTTTTTTTGTTTTTTTTTAACTCTCCTGAGTCACTATGGCATGATCTAAACATTTTCTTGTCAATCTATTCTCACTTTTGACTAATATAGTTTTCATGGGGTGTTTTGGCAAATTTAAACGCATCTCCTTATTTGACGTTTCCATGGCAACTGTCACATCGCTCACCACATCATGCAACACGTGTCATTTGCATTCTGGGTAAAGAAAACATGAATGCTCTTGTCACTCCCTGTGTAGACGGCAGTCAGGGAGTGACGATGAGTGTGTTACAGATTCAGAAGACAAAGACAACAATAATAGTTGTCTCTAAATTTCCATGGGCAGTTTTACTTCTGGGATGGATGTTTTGTTTGTTTGTAGGGCAAGAGACCAGTCAGGGTCCACCGATCCATAAAGTGCTTCATGAAAATACACTCGACACTGTCTGCATCTGGACGATTCAAATGTTTTACTTAGTCTAACTGGACCAATTAAAAACTGCCTCAGAACATCCTCAGAGTTTGCAGAGGGTTTGTTCCTCTGCACTGCACTGCAGTGGAATTTCTAATTGATTTTACAGTCACAGCAGCCGGTTAATGTACAGCAGCAATAATAAATAACGTCCCAGAGTCATCACCTCGGCAGGAGCCAGGGGAAATATGAAAAACCTGCTTTAATGATCGGAGAGTTTCAAACCTCAACTGAGCATGAGGGCGGAACCATTAACTGTTTTTAAATCAGAATTGCACATTTGAATATCTGGATTTGAACTGATCGCCAATGAAACAGAAGCGCTTCACAAATCCAAAAAGGAAATGTCAGCAGTCGTCCGTGCTAGCGGACTTCTCTACATGGACTTAGTATTTGGAGTACATAAGTGCGTTCACACTGAATGTGGTGCTGTGCGCACTCAACCAGTTCTCTCAAAACAGACGAAAAGTTCAGTTCAACGTCCGCCATCTTCATCAATGCAGAGCAACAAATGCTTACAACAGCGTTTGTATTGCCACGACGTAGATGTGAAGCCAGCTTTAATCATCGTTTCCTGTTGACGGTTCAAACGACCGCTGCAGACATCATGTGAAGCCCCGCCCACAGACTCTGTACATGGCTCTGAGCTCCGCCTACACCAGACAGACCCTTGCGATTGGGCCAAGCCGTTTTAGTTCATAATTCAACAGTGTGCAGACACAATCCACATTGGCTGTGTGGATTTCCAGACGAAGTGAGGCTTGACCCGAGTTGACCTAACTTAACCAGAGTTTGACCCGTTCATCCGCATCAGGTTTCTTTAGAAACCACGTGGAGTCTGTGGCTGATCTGAGAGCAGCTCCCTGTGCAGTTAATGATGGTGTGACTTTGTCCAAACTGCGCCTCCAGTGTCAGATACAGGCAGCACATGCAGTGCGCAGTTAAGGAACGTGTGCACTTGTTCAGGGTAATGCTCATACACACACATATACAAACACACAGTCACAAGAACTTTGTGGTGCTACCAAGGCAACCAAAACACAAGAGCTAATTATAGTTATTGCTGCAGACAAACACTGAGGTGCTGTCACATGGACAAACACAAAGCGACGCCTGATAATTCATCTTCAGCGAGCAGTCGATGGATTCGGTCTCAACGGGCACCGACCTGCGATACGTGATGTGACGATATGGAAACGAGGCTGCGCCGCGCACCTGCTGGATTGACACAGACTGTCACTTGGTTCAACTTAACAGGGAAACAAAGGAAAGTGTCCAGTTGTGAGAGGGTGATGCTCGAGGTCAAAGGTTAGAGGAGAAAGACCCGACACGAGTCCAACGCCATCCTGAGCCATCTGCAAGTCTGTATCGAATCCCACCACTGTTTCATTTTGTTTCGTTGTTTACTTCAAGCACCAGCGACTGAAAGCGAGTGGATCTTGTTACCGTGGCTACTACTACAAAATCACTCACAAACCACCTTTAGGACGGTTGTATTTTTCTCAGCAAACAGACACTCGACACACGATGGCCGGCAAAGTCACGTGACACAAACAGTCCAATCCAGTTGGTGTGCGTGTGTGTCTAGTTCAGTACCTTGGACAGCTGCAGTTTCCTTACATGAACAGCAGGTGCTCTGACAAATAACTAAGTAGTACCAACTACAAAAATGCAGCCAGCAGCAAGTATCTGTGGCAGCTCGGTCTTTAAAAGTGTATTCCAGCTCAGGTAAACTGCAGTGGTACAAACGTACCGGTGGGACGACACGCCGCCTCTCAGAAACATTAGGAACAGAGTCAACAAGGAGTCTGTGCAGCAGATGCTCAGCAGATCTCCACCGTGTACGGACTGATAATTAAGAGCTGCCACCGTCAGTCTCATCTGGTTCAAATTGGACTCGAGCACGACCGTGTTCCGTTTGTCACAGCTGATCAAGTATGTGAATCCTCTGCATGAGTGGCTGTTCGTGTTATGGTTGATATATTCATACTCCTCTGATGAACATTTGTCTCTCGTAGAAAACATTTAAGGTGTTAACCGCTACGACAATTATTATTTATCATCACATATGCTGCTATTGACTCATTTTTAAGTTGTGCATTTTTAAACATTTTTATGTCACTTAAAATAAATATTCATTCACAAAGTATTTCTTTAAAAAGTCCCCCTTGAGTTATATTTTTTCCATTAAATACTTCTGTGGTGTCACAGGAGGCATCAGGTCACAAATGATTTCTTTAAAAAAAAGAAAGATTTTCCTGAGAATGAAGTAGAAATCCACAAAAACAAACACCTGATTAAAAGTGTGACACCTGAGTGCAAGTAGACAAAA
Source organism: Aeoliscus strigatus (assembly GCA_901007665.1). Classification (NCBI taxonomy): domain Eukaryota; kingdom Metazoa; phylum Chordata; class Actinopteri; order Syngnathiformes; family Centriscidae; genus Aeoliscus; species Aeoliscus strigatus. The sequence goes on from CAAKHB010000807.1 coordinate 73,116, forward strand.
AACAATAATACATACACACACAGACACAATGTGTCAATGTGTGTGTGTGTGTGTGTGTGTGTGAACAGAGGTTGTTTTAAAAATAGCACTGAATGATAACAGAGGACGTCTTTCTTTAGCCTCACACTCTCAGGCTTAGATGGTCCCCGTGGAATTTAACGAGGAAATGTCAGCAGTCGTCCATGCTAGCGGACGAACAGTTGAGTGACACAGAGACAAACGGGACAGGTGGGGTCCCAGGGAGGCTGCGGGTCAAATGGGGATCAGGTTAACAATGGTATGGACTCACCATAAAAAACAAACCATAACTAGTGTACAACCTATAGGGGGGTGGAGGGGGGTTCTATTGCATTGACTAGTTCTCCATCAGCAATTTGCCAACTGCATAAACATGTGTATTAATAAGAAAAAAGCACTGGTGATCTTATCTAATGACTGTTAAGGAAGTGATTGGCTGTGTGTAACACACACACACACACACACACCAACTGTGATTGGACTGTTGGGTCATGTGATGCTCTAGGAGCGTCTCTACTGCCAAGAAAAATACAACAGAGTAAAAAAAACTTTAATTATGTGTATTGTCTTTGTAGCACATTTGGCAAAAGCACAAAAACACAAAGCATTAAAAAGCTGAATAAAACCAACTCAGGGTATTAAAATGGCCTTGATGCTCATCATTCTCTGATTCATCTATCAGCAGCAACACTAACTTAAGATCAGGCTCATGTAGAAGGCCAGTGATATTTCTATATGATCAAAGAAAAGAGAGAAAAACCTGGCAAAGTTGATCCGTGTTTAAGAATCAGTGAGCGCAAACAGAAACCAGCAGACAAAAGACACTTTCACAGAGGGTCAACGCCGCTGTCACAGCAGCGGAGCCCAATGGACAAACATCGGCGAAAGCAAGACGAATGGAAAAAAAAAAAAGCATGAAAACACAAGAACAGTGGAGCACAGAGTTCTTCTGGCACGGACCCAGGAACCAATCCAACACGACCCTTTTCTTTCCTTGAGCTTTCCAAGAAGGAAAGAATGGAACTTGATTTCCAGGAAGCAGCTAATTGGAGGCTGATGGTGAATGCCATGGTGACGGTGATGGGTGAAGGTCAGAGGTGAGGTGAGGTACCAACAAGAAAAATAGAATAAAAAAACTAAACCGAAGTTGTTGCAAAAAAATTGTATTGTCGTGGTTGATGACACTTTGTCGTGTATTTTCAACATACATGTCTATTGGGTAAAAATCACACACACACACACACACACACACACACACACACAAAATGACTGACAGTCAGCAGGGTTGCAGCATGTCAGGAATGTGAAACAGCAGCGACCCATTTGACGTCGTACCAACTTCTCCTCTCATTGTGAAACTAACAGGCTGCAGGAAGGTTCTGGCAACGAGCGATCGACACGACCTCCAACTCCAGGGGTGGCACCAACGGGTGAAGGTCAACATACCACTGCACGCTGCTGGATAGCACTCGAGCAATCACAGCTATGAACAAGGTGACGTTAAGAGTTTGATGGAGGGACGACGGAATGGAAATGATCCCTTTGTCGGTCGTTTCCTGTTGACACCAAAGAGGATTCCAGCCACCGCTGTCATCAGCTGATGAACCATTGCTAAGCCCGCCCACAGACTCTGTACATGGTTCTGAGCTCCGCCTACATCAGACAGACCCATGTGATTGGTCCAAACTGGTTTGGTACAGTTGTCTCATCCACACTGACACACCCAGGATGTTTCCCAGGATCGAAAGCAGCTCAAACAACGCCAATGCAAATCTGATTGCAGCTCTTTTACCGCAGCCTTTTACAGCCCAGCACTCGCTTCATTAATTAAGTGAAAATGATGTGGGCGCACCGGTGTGGGCACGCTCTGGCGTCTCACTTGGTTGACAAAAAAAACAAAAAAAAAAACACTCCAAAAGGTCTCAGTGGCTCAGAGAATGACAAATGTTCCACTGGCAGTGAATGCAGAAGAATGGATCCCCATGCTGATAGAAACACGTAAATCTCAGAGGGTCAGTCAGTTTCACGTACTGTGGCAGGGCAGGACATGCTGACACAGAGGAGAGCGTGACATTAAAGCCGTAATGGGGTCTGCCGTCGTCCCTTCACACCTGCAGGTGGAGCGAACGCAAGCTCCACTTAATGAGAGGCCGCTGCCGCCGCCCCCTCAGAGGACGTCTGTGAGCCAAGGTGTGATTCCTTTTCTTTACTGCTCCAGTGATCTGATCACCACTCAGGTCATCTGATACAGCTCTCGGTGCAGATTCTACATTAATGTATGGAGCTACTTTTTCATTGTCCATTAATCCTTTATGGAGCGTAAAAACATCCAATCAATTCCATGTCGCAGAACAGATAGGTGTGTAAGTATACACTACTATTCAAAAGTTTGGGGTCATCCGGACTATTTCAGTTTTACAGCTTGTCTAATCAACAGTGTTCATCTGTGCAAACATAATTGCGCAAAGGTTTTCTAATCACCATCCACCTTGCTGAGTTAAATCGTAGGCAACTGGACTTCTGGTTCATTTGAAGACGTTTCGCCACTCATCTGAGAAGCCTCTTCAGTTCTGAAGAACTGAACGATTTAACCCAGCAAGATACCATGACCTGGATGACTGAGAACCTTCACAGACAATCACCATCCACCTTTTAACATGATTAGCTAACAAAATGTAGCATTAGCACACAGGAGTGATGGTTGGTGGAAACAGCCTCTGTGGATGGACGTAGATGTTCCATTAAAATCATCTGTTCCCAGCTAGAATACTCATTTACCACATGTCTAGACGAGTCATTGAAAAAGGAGGACATTTCTAAGTGACCCCAAACTTTTGAACGGTAGTGTATTCTATGTATCTATTATATATTCTATGCATTTATTTTAATTATCTATGTTTGAATTCCTTTTATTTGATAGTTTAATTTGTCATGTACGTTAGGGGTATTGTGAAAAAACATGTAATGTGCACATAACCCCAAAACACGGGTGGGTACAACTCGGGTAATTTGCATATCACCTGTTTTTTCACATTACTGTAACGTATATATACATAAGAACATTTAAGAGTAGATGTTTCAGGAAAATGGCAAACAACTATGTGTGATAACTTCACTGACTGATTCATATCAAAAAAAGAGAAACTTGTTGTTATTTCAAGAAGTGCTACTTTCGAAATGACCACGCAGATTACGACAATGTATCACACCAGGAGGGATGTGACTCTGCTCAGTGAATGATTGTCTTCACCTCAGTGTCGTTGATGAATGCGTCAGCTGTTGGTCTGCAGGCGACAGTGTGGGAATACTCAACGATCACACACGTGACAGACGGTGCAGATGTTGCCTTTGCATTTTCATTCATTCTACTTAACTAGACTTAATATTTGTGATGTGATTTATATTAATCCTCATTACAGCGGACACATTTTCACACGCCTAGTGAATGGGAAGGAGACGTGTGTGTGTGTGTCTGGAAGTTTAAAAACAAACAAACAAACAAAAGCAATGCAACAAGAATCCCAGACATTTCCATCAAACCACAGTGAGACATAGCTGAGCAGAGCTCCTCTGACGTACTGCTGAGTAAACAGGAAACACACGCACACACGCCTTCATGCCCTGTGTTTTCCCCGCTGACACACAGCCGTCTGAACACACGTGTCGGATGCATGATCGCCTGCATGTGTCTTTTTTGTATTTAAATTGACCGATAAATACATTTATTGTGTGTGGTTTTTTTTTCATTTGACTACTTTTGCACATAGTTTTCATGCAGCTGACCAGCTTTTTCCAGCAGACGAAACTATGTCAACTGAATGTTGTTGTTGAATGATGTTGTTGTATTCATCCATTCACGCAATGAGTACGCAGCACCAGCAGCATTGTGTTTCCATCAAACAGATGGATGACACCGCTGACTCAGAGGTTTAACGACACCTGCACCTTGTCAGATAAATTCATTGGTGGATGGATACAATAGACACAAAATATTTTAAAATCCAGACAAGTACGACAAAGTGGTGATTGTGTACAATGAGCAAATTCACATTTCTAAACTAAAGCAAAAAAAAGCAAATTCATCAAGCAATATCAAGTGTGTGAGAGAAGCAGCAGGTAGCGCCCTTGACCTCTGTCTGTATCGCCAAAGGAAACAAGCCGTGTTTCCATAATACTATCACTAATGTGGGCCGTTGATCCGAGGCCAAACACACACGACCACAGAACGGAATCAGACATCCAAACAAAACACGGAGACCAACGGAGCATGTGCCAAGACGTATGGATGCTGACAGGCAACAACGCGTCATATCATGGTCAAGTGTTTCCAATAAACACATCGCAGCAAGCAGCAAAAGGTCTGAACCGTCGTTCTAAAGGACAAAGCCCTCTTAAACACTGTGTGCGCACAAACACCTGGGAAAATATGGGTGGTTGTGGCTAAAACAAACAAAGTGGTACAAGGGGGCGAAACGCACACAGGAAACACAAGGTGTGTCTGTAACTCTGTCCACATATGTTAACAACCCAACAGACTCATACGCATTAATGTTTGACAGCGGGAGGCTTTGGAGTTTACGCTAAACCCTAATTACAAAAAAAAAGCAATAAAAACATCAATAATAATAATAGTCTAATTTATAAAAGTCCAATATTTCTATTTATTGCTCGCTTGCTCATCCTGTGCGTTTTAATGATGAAAAATGTAATAAATAAACACACTTCAACAGTCCTTTTCTCCTTTTCTGCATCATAGATGTTCCATGACACAGAACTAATCTGTGGTTAAGTCGAAGCTAACACCTCACTGTTTTCCTTGTAGACAGCGTGACCAGTACCTACTGTTTGTTGTTTGTGTGTTTGTTTTGCAGAGAGATAACCCCTGCAAGCCAAAGGGTCAACCTCGACCTACAAGTTGCAACCAGTTAGAACACCTTCCCTGCTCTCTCTATTCGTTCCCCACATTTCTTGGAGTTGACTCCAGCCAGTGGAGGAAGTGGGAAGGTAAACAAACAGAAGCGAGTGTGACGTTCAGCCTCGACGTGTTTCAGCCCTCAGGATCAGTTCCCACTTGAACCTGAGTCACCCGTCAGCAAAAGAAGTGACAACAGTGCTTTTCACAAAAACCTGTGACTCTGGGTCAATGGCAGGAACAGATGTCAGACCAAAGAGAATCCTCCTTATCGGCTTCGTGCTTTTCTATCAAGTATCAATTGATAAATGTTTTATTGTTAAAAATCAGATATTCTTCAGAAATATGTTATCATTTATTACATTTATATTACGATTAATAGTTATGTCATATTTATTTGTTATTTTATTAATACGTCTTGATAATTTCTATCATTTATTATTTGATTATTCGTAATTAGAGTCATTTACTGAAACAGAATAAGGAATCCAATGGAATGTGTTGGTTGTACACTAACAACTATGTTTGTCAACAGACTATGTTGTGATAAAAACGTTCATCCAGGAATCACGCGTCCACTGAAAGTGGAACGCACCATCAGCAGACAGTCACGTATGCTAACACGTATGTGCACAACCTAAACGGGAATCTGAGCGTCTGTTGAAGTATTACTCGTATTACTCATAAAACCTTCACAGTTCAACGGCATACAGATACTATACAATGAACAGCAGCAACACTCATTGATTCCAATTGTTGGGAAGCAGGAAATGGTGAGTTTTACTCCTCCCTACCTGACCACCGACAGAAAACCCGCTGGAGGCAGAGTTCTGTTTATTAATGACTTTGTATAGAAGTCAGGGAAGTGATGGCTGGATAAGAAATGAGGGTGTTTTCAGGCTGTTCAGGGAGTAGAGAAGGAAAGAGATTTACCAAAAACTCATCATCTATACTGGAGGAAAGGGGTGACACACATGAAGCATCATATGTCCTTACAAGGCCTCAAGGTGGAAACTCATCTGACTATTTGTCAGAAAACTCCACTATTAACGTCATTAACCATCACTACTGACAGGAAGTAAATAAGGTTAACAGCTCTTAGGTTGGAACTACAGAACAAACGTCTTGTGTAAAACTGGAGGACCTCAGTTGACGTTTTACCTCCCACTGCCCTCAAAAACCCATTATGGCCGAATGGGCAGAAGCCTTCTGTCCATTTTTGTTTCACGGAAATCATTTGGCTTCTTCTAGAACCTCTGGCCTGGTTTATTCCTGGTGTGTGTGTGTGGTGACATCATCGGGGGTGCAGAGGGGGAAGGAAGTGAGGTAGATATGTTTGGAGTTAAACAAAAGACATGATGGAGACATTTCTTCCATGTTTTCCATTCGGGCTCTGAAAAGAAGCCCAGCTCTAATTTCATATTCATATATCATATTCATTCATGTACAATAGTCAACAAAATTGATTTTCCATTCTCCTTTAACCTTCAGGGGTCCCGTTAGAAAAATAACAAAATCAAACTACTGTAAAATCAACACAAATCAAGATTTTTTTTGGTGTTTTTGCGAATCTCTTCAGCCAGCTCTGCTGTGTTCAAAAGTACCAAAGGTTCCAGAATGTTCACAATTTTAACCCATGCTATGTCCGGGGTGAACACAATGTCCAGATTTTTAAAGTTTTTATGTTTTTCCCCATTTCTTTTTGAGGTACAGAAATAAAAGAAGAACCTCAGGTCAGGATATGTCACCCTCCCCATGGTACATTCAAAGATGTTGTGGAGTAAACAACAACAAGTGCAGGTGTGTTTTGGCTCCTAACTGCTTTCGCTGCAGTTTTACCCTCACAGCTTTGGTGAGGGATCATTAGTGAAGGAGAAGGAGCCAGAACAGATATGAAATGACTGAGCAGAGCAGGACAGGCTGAAGAGATTTAAAGAAAAAAAGTAGAAAAATATAGTGATTTGTGATGGTTTTATAGCAGTTTGAGTTTGCCGGTACATTTTTGTACCAAGGGTCGTAAGTGTGGTGAAAGTTATAGAAAATATGAATGCAATGAAACCAATGTTGTTGCTACTAGACATATTAGAAATATTTGTTGTGTGTTTTTCACAAAAAACAACAGTGGCAGCCTGCATTCAAACTGGCATTTAAGGGGTTAAAACTGTGAAAAATCTGGAACTTTTGGTACTTTTGATTTGTGATGATTTTATAGCAGTTTGATTTTGCCGGTACATTGTTGGTCCGAAGTGTCCTAAGTGTCATCAAAATTTTGTGTGAGTGTATGACAGTGAAAACTAATCGACATTAGATTCGAAAAATATGCCAAAAAATAACCTTTCTGCAAAATTTCATGCCATAGGCTGTAACATAAGCCACATTAATCAGCAAATCACACCAAAAAAAACAGCCCGTGGTACAAATTTGTACCGAGGATCCCCTGAAGGTCAACAACAAGATGATGATTTGCTGCCAAAAACAAAGCTCCTATTAAAATAAGGTCATTTGGCGGTAAGTAAAAGGCATTCTAACAGTGCGTGATGACGTTAATGAAGAAGTTATTCAAATGAACTAATACAACTCGCTCCTGGTTCTGGTGCTATGAAACAAGTTTCTCCTCTGTGACCATCAGAGGGTCATCTACAGGGTAACTGACTGAACTCTGCAAATTTCAAAAACAAAACTTTTTTTTCTGACAAAACTCTCAACTGTCAAGGATGAGATGGACCTTTGAACAGTATCAACGGCTCAGTGTCTTCTTTATGCATGTGCACATCATGACGTAGGAAGTATACCTTTATGTCTCTATCTACATGCCAAAGAGAGTGAGTGTGTTTCTCAAATTATAACACTGGTTTTATAGTACTTCAAAGAAAGGCTGCATGCACAGGAGGAAAATGATTCAACATCCCCGCGAGTGAATTCAATGTTTTTTGGCACAAAGGACAGAAAATGGTGCAGCTCAAAAGAGAAAGAAGTGGGATGAAAGTGATTCATACACACACACACACACACACACACACACACACGTATGAGAAAAGAAGTGTGTGTGTGTGTGTGTGTGAGAGAGTGGGAGGTTGATGAACAGCGTGTTCGCACCCAGTCCGTGGTACTTTTCTGGTTGGAAAGCAACAGGCGGAGTGATCGATAACTCCTGTCAGTGTCAGAAGTACCATCACAAGGGGCAGAACAACCAGAAAAAAGTCTTTGATGAGTGGTGTTTTTTATCCCCTCTAAACTGCTGCACCTACATTCTGTTCATGTCCAAAGTAGAAAAATTAAAAAAAAAAAAAAAAACATTTAATTGTATTCGGTTCCTGGAATTTTTGGAAATCCGAAAGTCTGACTTTTCTGGAACTAAGTGAGGTGCTTGTTAGGACCTGTTTAGGGTTTATTTAGAGAGCTGGCACATCTGCCGCCATGTTTGCCTTTCTGAGGCTGTAAATCCTGGAAAATGAAAGAAGGATGAACCGTGATGGAGAAAGAGGAGAGAAGAGGAAAGAGGAGATAGACGTTTACAAGATGTACCATGTTTGCAATGCGTCCTTCAATTACAAACAAAGTACCCTGCACAAACTGATCCACCTTCACAACTTTTTCTTTCCTGTCAAAAACAGTTGTTATGGAAACTCTGTGAAGTGACGCACACACACAAGGCTACTTAAACATTTATTAAGCAGTTTTCTTGAAACGCCGGAGGCTCCAACTAGCATCTGTTGGTAATTTGAGGACTTTGATGCATAGAAAACCAGTGTAGTCTACAGAGGACACACATGGTACTTTATACTGAAACCTCTGACCAGTTCAGACTCTCCCGTAACAAAGAAGTTTGTGTCTTTTCAATTACCCATACTCACAGACAGCTCTTCACTCTTCTCGTGGTTGACATTTAGTCACGACGGCAGGAGGTCGACTAGACTTAAGTTGCAGTCATTTACGTTTCTGACAGCAGATTGTCCATCATGAGGCTGCACTCATGACACAACTTATGCTTCTGCATCTAATGCTTGAAATAAACAAAGAAAAACGCTGGGGCACTCACGTAGGCTCCGACGTAGAATGTGATAGGCATAAATCCAGCTCGAGGACTGGACTGTCTTACGTACGAGGGTGGGACATTCGGAATGGAAACAGACCAAAGGTCTGACGTTAGAAGACCGAGTAAGATAAGAGGTGGAATGCTAGAAGAACAACGTGCAGATGGAGAGGATCCATGTTTTCAAATGTTACGGTGGACAAAGGATCCCTGAGGGCACAGACGGGTCAGCTCGCGTCAACTACATCATGTGCAACTTCATTACACAGTCAGGTGATTCTGCAGCGACGTCACACTTCAGTCTTGTCCCAACATCTCACATCGCCTCTGTGGGCTCCTTGTCCCGTCAGGAGGAATGTCCAAGGAAATAACACTGGGATGCAACAAATAAATGCAAATATCGCCCAGCTCTAAGATGAGACACAACAAATACCAGAAAAGATAAAAAATAGGTTTAAAAATATTATATTATAAATCATAAATATTATAGTGACAGTTTTAAGACAGTAAGGTAGAGGTGCAGATTATTCATTACAAACCTGTAAAACTCCATGCAGTGGTGATGTGTGTATTGTGAGCTTTTAAAAAAACTAAAGGTACTTTGTTTAATCCCTTCATGTAATTGACTGCTGGAACCTGCAACAAGATTAACACCGCTGTTATCTGAGCGCGCAGATAAGCACAGTAATATTCCTCTCATTCACTCCGTTTCCCTGCGATTCAACTACAGTGCGCACACACACACGCTGTGCACTCACTACGTCTTAGCAGGCACTTTCTCCCTCTAATCCTTTAAACTGCCAAGCAATTTGTCCGCAGTCGACACTGAGTCAGTTGAGGAGGATTCCTAAAACTAAAAAAAAAATGTCTACACAGACACAGATGTGAGAAGGAATGAAACAATCTTGATTAAAAAGAAAAGACTGATCATGTGACCTACAGTGACGTAAAAGACACAAGGGATGAGACACTTTTCAGCCATGACATAATATATAACATTCCAAAGTCTATAAAGATAATTTGTTGGTAGCCCCCTCAATGTCTGCCTTGTAATTAGGTTTAATTTGACTTATTCCTTTTGGCCTGTTGGTTAGGTAATGGTAAATAAATGAACATGGTTAATGCTTTGGGGTCGATTCATCATGTTAAAAGCGTTATTTTCTAATAATATTCCAGCAGGTCAGAGGGTCAAATTCACAGCGTCAGTTCTCAGAGATTTTTCTTTTATTTAAAAATCGATGAAAACTGATTCACAAAATCTGAATCGATATGGAGCAGGAGGAAGATCAACCATCAACCTGCATGAATGGGTGCTTCCTGAATGTTTGACCCTTCGGCCAATGACAATTATGTACAGAGTACCTCATGAATGCTTCACAGCCTTTGCAGAGTTTCCCCTGATCGCCTCTGCAGCCGAGAGATCAATGATCTGAACCGACGTCTGGAGTCCAGGAGACTCAGTCAGACAGATGGAAACAAGCCCAGAGTATTGGCAGATGAAACACGCTGCAGTGTACGTTAACAGGGTGATTAATACCCAAACCAACTATTAATTCTGTTTACTTTAAATAGCCGCACAGCCCATTTACGCTCGCCTTAATGAGCGTGAGCTGGAGGATGAGAAAACACGCTGCAGTAAACGACTGGTGCTGAATCGCAGGCTTGAGGGAAAGTAAGAGTCCGTCACCCACCTCATTATTTGACAGTGATCCTGGGGATGGTTTTACACCATAATCACTGTAATCCACTCTGCTGCTCTGCTACGGGGGTAATGGTAGGGATGGATGGCGGTAGTTGCCATGGAAACGAGCGATGATAATGAAGCATGTCCGTGTATAGTTATCTATAGACTAATTTGTGTGTTCTGTGTGTGTGGAACTGATAGTTCTTCCAACACGTTGCACCTGTGTGTGGGCTGGAGGTATCGCAGCACAGCGTGATTGTATTCTTGTAGAGTAAAAGCATCCTTAGCTTCACATCATGCGCGGGGGAGGAAAAAAAAAACAAAAAAAAAAGCAAAAAATAGCTGCAATTGATGAATCACTTATATACATCAGCTTCACTGACGCCACGACCAATTCATGAGCTGCTTGGATTTAAAAGACAATACTGACAGAAAAAAAAAAAAAAAAAACAGTGTGTCACCTCCCTTAGGGCACTTTATTACTAGGGCTGTGTACAGTTATTATTTATGGGCAGCACAGGGGATCTTTTAGATTCAATGGATCGTGTCTCTGCACACACAAGGAGACAGATCTACAGAAAATATTTATAGACTGAATAATAACCATAACACGCATATAAGAATTAATCAAATGATAAGATGCAAAGCGAACAAACAACCGATAGAGTAAAAGAGGATAGAAGATTAATCTGAATCGGTCTCAGGGGTGGATTCAGATCCCTGGTATGAACTCACCTCAAGCGGTGCAGCCGTTACACGCCGCAGACGCTTATAAATTCGCCTTAAAAGTGTAAAAACCTGGTTTAACTCCAGTCACTAAAACTGAAACTTAAGAGGAGAAAGAAAACAAAGGCTAAGTTGAACAAACGTTCTGTAGGAGCAAGGTTACACAACTGTTAAAGAGAAAAAGGTGAAGATGGTTTTTCCCTTTCTCACTCACCTGAGGTCACAGACGGGCTGATTCATGAGGGGTGAGAAAGATGGACTAATACCAAGCAGAGTGTCCGCTACAGGTGTATACATTTCATTTATAACGGCTTTGAAAGAAACTGAGGTACTCTACAAAAACATGGATTACAGAGAAAAAGAAGCAAAATTGATTAAACCTTCATTCTGAAATCTCCTTCACATGCCGGTTTTGTCATTTCTGAAAACCTCCGCCTCACTCTGGAACGTCAGACAACGCCAGCGGCAAACAGTCACTGTCACTGTCTGTTGGGGAACCTCGCAGTGGTGATGACATCACAGAAACAACAGGAAATTATAAAAGCAAAATTAATTGAATTTCCTGATTTCATTTACAATCTAATGTCAAAAT
>CAAKHB010000807.1:94335-127384 GCA_901007665.1 Aeoliscus strigatus
GGAGGGAGGGAGGAAAGGAGGGAGGGTTCATTTCAGGGCGCCTGCCTCCATCTCTTCACTGTGACAGAGCTGATGCAGCAGCAGCTTCATTACACTGCTGCTTGGCTTCGCTCCAGCTGGAATAAAACACGTAATTCTTCTGAGTATTTGAGGGAAGAATGAGCAGCTCTGCCTCAGCTCCAAGTTATTTTATTTATGTAGCACTTCTCACAGGGAGGACTCACTAAGTGCTTTGCATATGATTAATAAAACAATATAAAAACAAATAAAATGAAAAAGAAAAGAAAAAATTACACTTAACACATACACACAATAAGAATAACAGAATAAATAATAGGTTTAAGCAATGAAGGATATGATTTGTAGCTTTTCGTTCTTCTCAGTCTTCTTTCAGAAAAAACAACTCATTTTGAAACACTATCACTCCACTTTTGATTTTTTTCTTTCTGATTTTTTATGTTAATCTTCTGACCCTGAAGCATAAGAGCCCTGGGACGGGTTGTGAGTGGTGTCAATCAAGTCAACTAGCCGTGACCTTAAATGACCTGACCATTTCAATAAGGTCTGTGTTGATTAAAAAAGGAGATTAGAGCATCTGAACTGCTGTGCTGCATCAATCACACCACACAAATCTGTAAGCCCTAAAACATCCAACTAGGCCTGTCCCACATTTCAGCAAAGAGGTGCAGCATTAAACTGTGTGACGCGTGTGAGAGTTGGGAATGATCACCCTTCTACGTCAACATCAGGTTAAAAATGTCCAAAGTGATGCATATTTGAGCTACACTCCTTTTCAAACTGAAGATTCTTCATTCTTATTTTAGGCTTGAGTTGATCCTCTTCTAAGACAGAGAAGAATATCTTTATACCTCAGAGGTCTACATTTCATTTTTCTCCTGTCAGTGAATTGGAGTTTTGTTCAGTTTTTTGCCTACACACTGATCAAACAGATTTTTCGCTCAAGGCTTTGGGGCTTTTTGTGCCACAAGCAGGAAAATCACTGACCCACATAAGCTTTATTTATGATTAGTGGAGCATTTCAATACTGGCAAATGTGTGAAAACAGAAAAGAGCCCACAATTGTAAGAGACTAAAGCGACATCTACCGGTGACGCCAGTCATTGCATGCTGTAATTCATTCAGGCACTCACGTTCATTCACAATGTTAATTCATTGCGGCCGAGTGTTAATTGCAGGTCAATTTCAGGATTTTTTATTTTCTGTCATGATACATGTTTAATTGATAGCGATTAAACCTGTAGTGACTTCTCGGACCAGTTGGTTTAATTCAGGTGCACTGTAAGGCGATTAAACAAAAAGCAAAGAGAAATGACAATTGTTTTAATTATTGAATTTTGAACAGGTTCATACAAAACACGCGCTAATATTTACATACTAAACACGCCCACATAAAACGTAAAATACAAATACCTTGTCACACCACACTCACTAATACACATGGGAATGAATGAATTGTTTCATTTCTGACGCGCCTGAATATTTTGTGGGGTCCTTCTTGGGTCCTTCAGGCGCGTCGGGCAGCTGTTTGTCTCTCCTGTCTGATTGGTCACTTTTTCCCATTTCGTTCATTTGACAAGTCAAAATAGAGAGCATATCCGTGTGCGACAGCACGAACGGGAGTACGCTGAGCGATAACTTTACCTGCACACCGCAAAGATGTCCGAGGAACGGTCTGAGAGGTCCGATGGGAAGATTGTGAAGATGGAGATCGACTACAGCTCCACCGTGGACCAGCGTCTCCCGGAATGCGAGAAAATGGCAAAAGTAAGCGGCCGTGGGAAAAAGCTAGCAGCGGCTGAGTCATGGTGCTTCACGATCGGTGTGTTAGCATCAAAGCTAACATGTACCTCTTTAGTAATCATCTCCAGAAAACAATATAATCACCATATATTACTGTTCAACTGCTTCAATTTTAAATTCCGATTGAACATGTCTGCTGTTTCTCCCACAGTCCTTTGTGTTTATTCGTAGAAGGCTAGCATGCTAACAGTGTTAGCCGTCCAGTCGTTCCTCGTTTTTCTGTGGCTGTCGTAATTCGAGGTGAAATGACTTAGTGTCACGTCAATAACTCGAGTGAACTTGGACGGTTATAGAAGTTATATGGTCGAATTCACGAAATGTTCTGTTTCAGGATGGAAAGTTACAGGAGGCCGTGGAGAGTCTGTTGTCATTGGAGAAGCAAACAAGAACTGTAAGTGTCCTTGCTGTCCAACCAATCGAGAAACAAATCCATTAGCTTCCATAGAATATTATAATAATAAAACGATGAAACACAAAGCATTGCAAGTCTATTGACAAATGACACAGTAGGATTCTAAACAAATACAGTTTGACAGTAGAGTATTGGAGGTGGTTGTGGATGTACTACAAGCATATTTCAGTGAGTTTTTAATACTCAGTCACGTTCACCATCTGCTCAGGCGTCAGACATGGTGTCCACCTCCAGGATCCTTGTGGCCGTGGTCCAGTTGTGTTATGAAGCAAAGGATTGGGACGCTCTGAACGAAAACATCATGCTTCTGTCTAAAAGGAGGAGTCAGCTCAAACAGGTTTCTGTCTTGTCTGTCTGAATTGTTAAAAATAGTTTTGAATATTTTTCACTTTCTCTGATTGTCAAATCATTTTTTATTCTCCTTGTCTTTTTCTCTTTCACTCTTTCATCAGGCTGTCGCCAAAATGGTACAAGAATGCTACAAGTATGTGGATGCTGTGACCGATTTGACCATCAAACTCCGACTCATCGACACACTCCGCACTGTGACGGCAGGAAAGGTTTGGACCATGTTTGTGTGTTTACACACACACACACACACACACACACACACACCAGTCTACGACACAGGAGGAGATGTGAAGAATGTGAATGGTTAATTATGAAACAGGCAATCTGAGTCACTGTGTCGAGTGTGTTTTGTGCTTCAATTTTTGAACTATTCATCCTATATGACGACAACATGCTTGCACTGCTTTTCTTACTAATATAAAGTACGTCCTTCTCACAGATCTATGTAGAGATTGAGCGTGCCAGGTTGACAAAGACGCTGGCCAGTATCAAGGAGCAGAGCGGAGAGGTCAAAGAGGCAGCCGCCATCCTCCAGGAGTTGCAGGTAAACGGAGAAACCGGTGATGGTTGGTCGTGTCATGTTGTATTTATCTATTTTTGTGACATTTTTCATAACCTGCTCAAATGTGGTTTCAGGTGGAGACATACGGCTCCATGGAGAAAAAGGAGAAGGTGGAGTTTATCTTGGAGCAGATGAGGCTCTGCATTGCCGTCAAGGATTACATTCGCACACAAATCATCAGCAAGAAGATAAATACGAAATTCTTCCAAGAGGAGGGCAGTGAGGTGAGAGCGAAGACTGACGTCTGTGCTCAGGGTGTTTGGGGAATCGTAACTCATTCAGTTTAAAACACCGATTTCTTCCACTGGATGCCATTGACGCAGGAGCTGAAGCTGAAGTACTACAACCTGATGATTCAGGTGGACCAGCACGAGGGCTCCTACCTGTCTATCTGCAAACATTATCGGGCCATTTACGACACACCGTGCATCCTGGAGGACAGCAGCAAGTGGCAGCAGGTACATGGGCTCTCTGTGCTACTTTGCTGGAATTTGGACCTGACAAATGCACTTTCCTGTCGACATTTCAACCAGGGGCAGTTAAAAGAAATAGATTTTCCATCTTGCTAGTGGAACGATTCATGATCCGTCTCGATCACTTGGGTGCAAGCTGTGGACCGCAATGCGTTTTTCACAGACCATGTGCCACTTTTCATGCATTGAATTCCTGGCAATTATCTCACCGCCGAAGGAGGCGTGAATCTCCTTGCGGATGAGTCACTTGTGTTAGCGTGAAATGTGAACGGTAATGGTGTCGTGGCTGAACAGTTTGTTCTCTTGATGGACAATCAGTTCTGGGTCGGCGCTCTTCGTTTCCTCCTGCACGGTTTCGTTCTGTGGTTCCTTTGTGTCAGCTGGCAGCAGAATTCCATGATTGAACGTTAGAAATGTTTGTGTCAAAAGTAGTATTTAACTTTTTCCACGTTTTGTTCAAAGATGGCTTTTCAGTCAATCCACATCTAGATACGTTTGCTCAAACTCTGTGTTTTACAAATGAATTGTGTGTTTCAGGCGCTGAAGAGCGTGGTGCTGTACGTCATTCTTGCCCCTTATGACAACGAGCAGTCGGACCTTGTGCACAGAATCAGTGCCGATAAGAAATTGGAAGAAATCCCTAAATACAAGTGAGTGTTGATGAGTTTGAAATCACATTCTTTCCAGCTGTTCGGACACATTTCATGTTCCCTCTTTGTTGTCCAGGGAACTTCTGAAGCAGTTCACCACCATGGAGCTGATGCGCTGGGCCGCGCTGGTGGAGGATTATGGGAAGGAGCTGAGACAGGGCTCCACGGACAGCCCCACCACAGACGTCTTCTCGTACTCTGAGGAGGGGGAGAAGCGGTGGAAAGATCTGAAGAACAGAGTGGTGGAGCATGTAAGTGAAAATACCACCGTGAGTCAGAATGATGAGCTGCAAAGGATATTCACAATTACAAACTAAAATGGGGTGTTTGTTTTAGTTCACTGCCTCAGACTGATGCGAGATTCTGTTTTGTTTGTGATTGACAAGCAGTTCAATATATCAGTGTATTTTATTTATAGGCACCTTTCATGACCCTCAAGGTCAGTGGATCGATAAAAGCAGATGTACAAATAAATACAATAAAAGTAAATTAAACGAGGACACCGGTCGTCGTCTGTACTGACATCTGTTCAGGTGTTCCCGCTAATGAAGTGAAGGAAAGAGCAGGAGAGGAAACAGTTTAGAGCTGCAGCTGCTTTCTCATAATCCTTCATCAGACATTTATGTTACGTTCTTCTTTGTTCGGGCAGAACATCAGAATAATGGCCAAGTATTACACCAGAATCACCATGAAGAGGATGGCAGGGCTGCTCGACCTTTCCATCGACGTAAGCACTGTTTGAGTGAAGCTCCTTTGATGGGTGTTTTGTTTTTGGTTTTTTTAATTTTCCAAGATGTTTGTAACAGTTGTTTAAACTAGGTTTAATGGACACACCACGTTTCCCACAGGTGTGAACGTCAGTCTGCACTGGATGGGTCATGAGTAATTCAATCCTTTTCAATGGACCATTAAAATGATTTTTGTCTCCTCAAATGTCCATCAGGAATCTGAGGAGTTCCTCTCCAGCCTCGTCGTCAACAAGACCATCTACGCCAAAGTCGACCGTCTGGCTGGAATCATCAACTTCCAGAGGCCCAAAGATCCCAACGACCTGCTCAATGACTGGTCGCACAAACTCAACTCCCTCATGTCTCTTGTCAACAAGACCACACATCTCATCGCCAAGGAGGAGATGATCCACAACCTGCAGTGAAGCAACAGCATTATTTTCATGTTTGTATTTTCCTTCTTCTTCTTCTTTCCGTGAGAACGTTTGAACATACATGATACTGAACTGCAGACATGTCATCGGATCGGAGTCTGTTGGATGCGATGTGCATCACACGCAGCATCCAACTGTTGTTTATACTTCCTGTCTGCGACGACACTGAAAATAAAGACATGACCCCGACTCACTCTTCTCTCAAACACTATTTACTTCTTTCCTACATTACATTGGAGCTGAGGGTGGCACAGTGGAACAGTGGTAAGCAAGAATGTACCAGGTTTGGTTCCTGGGCCTGGGATCTTTATGTGGCGTTTCATGCTCTCCCCATGTCCAAAAGGTTAGTTGAGGTTAGTTGTGAATGGTTGTCGTTCACTCGTTGACAGCTGGATCACAACTGACGTAGTGACAGAGTGACAGTAGAAGATAAATGAATATTACAGCTTTTTTTCAGCATATGTACTTTGCAGTGTAAACAAAGTCTTCATGTTTGTGTAACTGATGTTTTAACTATCTCAGAAAGGGTCATATGATAAAACCAGAAGCAGGAATTCCACATGTGACTCAGGACCAAGGTCCCTTCTGATCAACACCCTGACACGGTGAAGCACCATCAAGGGGAGGGAGGGGATGATTAGGTCCAAGGACGCAAATCTTCAAAAACTTGACCCTTTGACCCATTAGCATGCAGGAACTTTATCAACCAGTTGTGTACTGAGTCAAATACAGGGCTAAACCTCCAATGACTTGTATATCTTTTACCTTTTACCTGTGGTGTTTTCAACAACTCAGCGTGTGTGTGCCAGTTGGTTACATGTTCTGCTGCGTTAACAACTACTACGTTTCTTATTTTTAGCAGTTTTAAATTCCGGGACCTGCATCTAATCTAACTGCAGTTCATCAACATCATCACGGTGTCCAGTTCTGGACACATCGGGTCTGTCGTCCTCTTCGTTTGCTCGTGAAGTTGTCACTTTGCAAATTGCCATGAATTCTTTTTCAAATGTGGTGACATTTGTATTCACCAAGTATATGACATTATCAACAGTTATCTTCTTTATAATTATTTTTGGGTTGCATTGCTCCTTGGCCAGCAACTGCTCATATTTCATTAATTCCTTTTATTTTTCATGTATTTACCAGCAAATCATCTGTATTGTCCCAGATTTCAAATAAGAAGAGCCAGTTTCATTCATATATTAAAAACCAGGCACAGAAAACACAACCCAACCTCATCATTTTTAGCATTCTTTTTAACACATTTGGCATTTGAGGAGTGAACCAGATCTTTCAACTCATATCACTCCAAACTTATTGTGAAAATCGTGAATGATCATAAAGGACGAGGCAGGATGCTGCAAAATGTAAATAGTAGCAGATTATTTTTAAAACATACCGCCTAACATTTTTTGTGGATTTTTATGTATGTAAATTTAATGTAGACGTTAATGAACAGACCCTGAATGATACATACGAGGATCTGACATTGCTCCAGAACGGTGTTGCCAGGTGGGTAATGTAGGATGATCGTTCCAGAGACTCCAAATTATCATATTTTGTTCAAATTGTGTACAAATTCTTGTACACCCATCAGAACCAAAATAATAGTTAAGTGTCCTCCTGTGTCGAGGCTTTGAAGTGTGTATCGAGTAATTCAGGAAGACTTTTGACACTGACGCTCAGATACAAGCTCCTAAAAGTATTTCCTGTGAATGACCACTGCTTCAAAGCGTGCTTTGAGTGAGTCACGTGACCGATGACGTCACTGATCGGCTCATTGTATCCAACTACATTCACCGATCAAATGATTACAATTATACATTCACCGATCAAATTATTACAATTATACATTCACTGATCAAATTATTACAATTATACATTCACTGATCAAATGTGTTTTTTTTTTTTGTTTTTTTTCGTTTTGGAGGATTATTGATCGTACATCATCCAGATGAGCAAATGATACGATATTTGTATGATACAATAATTATACAAATATGATAATTATCGTTAAGCTGGCAACACTACTCCAGAGGCAAAGTGTCATTAATGAATAATATGCAATGCTAATAATATACCGTTGGATCATAATGTCACCTTTATTACACATTGACAACTAAATGTTTACTACGCCTTCTGTCATCCATACGGCACCTTTGTTTTCGTATCTAATAATTACTGTTATTATTCTCGTGAATACATGAGCAAATGCACCACGCGCGCACGCGGGCGAGCTGTCGGGCAGGCGCGCGCACGCTCACCCTTCACAGCAGCACATCCCAGGATGCTTTGCGCTCGTCTGACAAGTGGATCCAAGATGGCGTAGAAAGTAAAGCTAGGTAAGTGTTGACTTCCCATTTTCAGACCTCCCCGTTGTCTTTTTCACCGCAGAGCCGCTGTCATGAATTCCCTCCACCAATTACTAGTACAACGAAGAATGCGCTGAGTTCATGCACGGTGACAGGACGATGTCATATTGATTTTCTGCGCTGAAACACCGTGGCAAAATTACAGGCCCGAACCCGTTTTGTTTCGGCGAACCTAGCTGGCTAACGTAGCCCGCTAACGTTACCATACCAGCTTGCTATTCTTGATTCGAGCTTGCCAGTTGAGCAGGAAGAAAAGGTCGTGTTTTGCGTGTGCGTGACGACCCGGCTGTGTGCAAACCAGCCGTTCTCTGTTGAACAGCAGCTGTGTTTCAACCGAAGCTAACGGACAGTTCATTTGTCACTGTTTTTTCCTTTTCTGGGCTTTGTAGCGCAGCCGTCATCGCTCTTGACTTGAAAACAGCCAGAAACAAGTTTAGCAGAAAAATACCCGTTTAAACCCCGAACACCCCCCCTTTGCTCAACACTTGTTTCTTTTACAAAGTGTAGCTTTCCTAATATCAAGTAGGAGGACTATTTAAGAGTGGTTTCTTCCACTTTTCTGCTAACGACACTGTCAAAGCCAGACGATGTCCTACCCAAGTTAGCTACCAGCACAATACTTGTTGTTGCTATTTGCAGCTGGAAGAACTGTTATTTCCTCTTGATAGCTGCAGTCCAGGCGGTGTCCCCTGGAGTGAGAGCCCAGGACCCGGACAGTGAAAACCAAGCAGGAGTCCACCCACCGATCCCGCCAACTTGTTGTGGCTCCGATGTAGTGACTGACGTTAGGTAACGTCCATGTCCTGCTGGCGAGACCTCCTGAAGTCATGTAGCCTATTAAGGCAAATTGATTTGTAGCGCTCTATTCATACAGCAGGCAATTTATTCAAAGTGCTTTACAGAAGCAGAAGATGACATTAAAAACATGAGGAAAAAAAACATCAGAAGAAAGAAAAGGCAGTAAAGCAATATGACACTAGCTAAAGAGAATGAAATACATAAATAGAGGTTAATTAAAACACACAATCAAGCAGAATAAAATCACATAAGAACAGATAAAACAGGGGATTAAAAGCTATAGTGAAGAAAATCATAAAATAATTCACTGAATCTGAGTAAGAGCTGCAGCATTTTAAAGCATTTTAAAGCTTGATTTAAATGAACTGATAGTTTGTGCAGGTAGATTGTTCCAAAGGTGAGGGGCATAATAACTGAAAGCTGCTTCACTTTGTTTGTTTCTGGTTCTAGGAACACACAGTAGACCTGAGGAGCCTGGATACTTCATGGAGTTCAGAAGTCAAGGATAGATTTTGCTCCTAGACTGTTTAGTGCTTTGTAGACCAACAGTCAGATTTTAAAGTCGACCCTTTGACCCACAAGAAGCCAGTGTTGTGATCTGAGGACTGGTGTAATATGGTCAATTTAAAGAAACGACACATTTAAGATCGGCCCTGTGTTGTTTGTTATTTTATATCCTGCAGGAGCCCTGTTCTAGAAAAGCAGGCTTAGTGAAAAACCTTGAGTTTGTTAATCCTGAAATCAGGGAAAACGTTCTCAGTTATTTTCTTTATTTTAGTTGCATATGTTGGAAATCAGTAATAGTAGTGGGGAAAACATGCAGAAAATTCTGCAGTTTCCAGTCTCCAGTTCTGGTCTAACAGCCCAAGTGATGTCATGTCAGTGATGTCCTTGATTTGAATACCTCTTATTAAAAGTAGATGATGGTTGTACTGTCGTCTATTGATATAATGTAAAAGAAAATATAAATGTATAAATATATATGTGGAAAGCAGCAGAATAAGCAGTGCCTGTAGCCCTTTTCATGCAGCAGATTTGTTGAAAACCCCAAGTTTAAGGAAAAACGCAGAATTTTCGCACAAATGTCTTGAATGTTTCATATGCTGGAATTAAGCATATCAGGAACTCTGAAATGAGCAGAAATCTCCCATTTTCTCCATGTCAGGATTAACAAACCCACATTGAACCTGTGTTGTAAAATGGATAACGATCCTCTCTCAAGCTGTGTTCTATTATGACCGGCTATTTGTACATCAAATACACTGGCGTGTAACCTTGAGTTCCACATGCAAGATACTTTAGAGGAGAGGAAGTCAGCAGTTTGTTCTTGTGTAAAAACAACACACCTTTTAATATCTTTGTGAGTCTGTAAACAAAAAAAAACAGTGGGAAAACTTCCACGTCTCATTCTTGAAGAAATACAATCTTGTCAGAGATATTGTAGATGCCTTTTAGGTTTGAACAGTTAATAGGGGAATAAAGCAGGACAACGACGTTGCAACGGACCGAATTTAAATGTTTTGGTTGTAGGGTGTGACCTGCCATGAAATACAGGTTCCATTTTCCACTTTTTAGCAAGTTAGCAAAATGTGATAGCTAGCGAATGTAAATTAAAGAATGGATGCCGCCCAACATACAACCATAGCAATAGTTCCTCTCTGCTGGCTGCCTTCGTCCATCACATGTGTCATATAGCCAGGTCAGGCAGCACCCAGCTTTAAAGTCAGTTGTATAATTACATTTTATATGAATACATAGGCGATCGCTGTGATAATTGCCAGCTGCAGTGTTTTGATTTGAATTTTGAGTGTGTCACTCAGCATGAACACCAGCTAATGATTTGGTCGTTGCTGGTAGCTGAGGTATTTGTATATTCTGTACCTCAGAGACAAGAGCAAAGTGATTCAGCCACAAACTGACTAAAAGCCAGGCTGTGACCTCATTTGGTGTCTGATAGTATTCATTATGCTCTTTTCCCTCATACAGTAGCTGCCCACTGTCACACGTATACCTCAACTCACTAGACCACAGGCCACAATGTCACTGTTCCACTTAAACATAATCAGAAGCTCAGTTCTGTGCTGTGGCATCTGTTGGAAATTCTGAATCAGCTAATTGTTGTGGAATTTTAATTAGCGACCAGCAGCTTGTTTTGTCAACCATCTTTGCACATAATAACCATAAATTGGGCTTTTGTGGCAGCCTTTTTGTGATGTAAGATCTGTTTTCTGCCAAGCTGAGATTAACTCAGTGCCGACGGTGAAACCAGTGAGGTGGAAATTTTTCAAAAGTTGCTAGGCTTTTGTCCAATGTTGAGGATTGGCAGCCCAGGTTTTCCCTGGCAGGTCAAGCTGAACCCTTCCTATCTGTGTTGACTGGATGTGAAGGAGCTCACAGTGCTTCTTCTAATCTCAAACTGAGGTGTGTATCTCCACTATGTAGCCTCTTCTACTGTTTTTCAAGGCTTGAACATGTTCATGTCACATTACCGGCGATATAATAGTGTTGTATCATATTTGGACTACTGGTGCTGACCAGTGACCTTGTCTGGTGGAATGATACTGAGGTGCCGGTTGTTTGCAGCAGTAGTGCTAGATGCAGGTGACTGTTGCACCCACAACATGGAAAATCCCAGTTTTATTTACTAGTTACACAAAGTGCATGCATGCTAAATGCTCAGTGCACGATTGATCATCCAAAGCTAAAGCTACAAATTAATTAAGTGACAATAAGAACGAAGTGAGTGGAAGACTGCTATTGTTAACATTGATCAGTGGAACAAAACACAAGGAGCACTTTGCAATATTAGTGTCATTTAGAAGACAAAAGTACATACCCTGCTGCAAGATTGCATTGATCTAAAAAAACAACACAACCTGGACGTGCTGCAAGAGGGAGAGGTCAGTCATGTCAGTTCCTGCAATCCTGAGATCTGATGGTTATTTACTCTGAATTGATCCTCATTGTTTCATTCTGTTTGTGCAGGTTGACCGAGGTGTGAAGAACAGTAATAACGTTTGCATAGTGAATCTGCTTATGTATTATGTAAAATATTTACTAGTAATATGTATCTTAAAGTTTTAATTTCTTTTTCCTTTACACTTTGAGACAGTTGGGTGGGGTCACAGTGGGCCCCTGGTAAATGGTACATACATACATACATATGCATGCCCCTTCAGTGCACAGTGAATCAGCTTTATGTATTATGTAAAATATATACTAATAATACATCTAAAAGTACACTTATAGCTGCAGTATGGTTGTCCCAGATCTTGACCCCTTAGGAAGATTTTTATTTATTTATACCGTTACTATCTGAGCATGAAAATATTCTCTGGTATCAGTTTGGCGTTTTACCACGTGTCATAAGTCAGTGTGCAGGACTTGACCTGTTGTCATGACCCCTCTCCTGAACCAGTTCTCAACATCTGCCGAGCACATTGAGGTCACCCTGTGCTTAGGGGCCTTATTGAGATGAAGATGCTTCTTATGATTTGCTTGTTTGTACATGGGATTCAATAGCTGAAGTTAGTTCATCTTTGGAACACTAGTTTCTAGTGAATGGCTGATGTATGACTCCGGTTGTAGTAAAATACAAACCTTTTCCTGCAATTGAGCATCACTCCATTTTGTTGGGATTGAAGATTTAGACAGCTGTATATTTTATTGTACAAATTAAAACGTGTTTTTTTTTTTTAATCCATACTATTCCTTCTTATGTTTCATAAGTAAGTAAGTATGAACGCAAGCGTGTGTGATGGAGGAACGACACACCTGATGATGGAGCGGGAAAGATGACACAGCTGTAATTGCCACAGATGCGGCCTTTTGTCGTATGTGCAAACAGAAATTCAGTTGTAACATGTTGAGACTGAAGGCTGCCGGCCTGTTATCCTTACTTCACTGTTCTGTGGCGTGTCTTCGGTTTAGGACCCACTGAGTTTACTCTCATTTCCCTTTTGGATAGTGTGTGTGTCTACAGAAAACCTACAACGCTGGTGGCTCAGGGTTAGGGTTTAAACAAATCAGGGTACAGGGTAAAAAGTACAGGTAAAAAAACAGGGTACAAACAAAGAAATCAAATATCATTCTAATATATTCTTCCAAGTGTAATTAATCAGTTATTTGTGGATAGTGTAAACAGTGAAAGCATGAAATTGAAACTTGAAACTTGCATTTCAGCTAACAGTATATGAGCATGTACATCTGTATACTCATTTTGGTTTCGATGCTTTTCGTTCAGCACACAACATACACTTCCCTCTGCACACTGTCGTTAGTTCATTATTTTATGTGTTAGGTCTCGATTGATAGTAATTATGACGTGTGCCTTGTATGCAGCCAGATGATGACGCACAGTTATACACAACTATTCCAGAATCTGCCAACAGCACAGTTTCCAGATTAGGTTCCCAACAGTGAACAACCAGTAACAAGGCGAAGAAAAGCCCCAAAATTGATGTTGTGAAAAGTTGGACCCATTGTAGGTGCACGTCAGCTTGTCCTCAGTAATTATACCTTTTCACATCGGCGTTATAAAAACATGCCTTTAACCCTGCTACCAAGAAAAATGAATTTGGTTTCTGTGATATGCTGTTTGCAAGATTCCACAAATACTTGCCGGTGTATTTCCATGAAACACGAAAAGCAAAAAGAACCCAATCAATTTTTGTGTCTTTTCTTTTCCAGACGTTTTGTCCCTGAGTCATGGCGGACAGGAGAGCGGAGAAGTCATGTGAAGAAGCTAGCAGATCGTTAGTGAGACGAGAGTACGAGGCGGCAGTCAGCCACAGCACGGACGCCCTGGTGGTCCTTGCGCCCCAGGTCCAATTCTCCGGTGCCCCTGTCTCGCCAAATGCTCCATCCCATGCTGTCGCCTCGGGACCCCTCCGTAGCCGTGCCCTGCTTTACCGCATCGCTGCCTTTCTTCAGCTGGTGAGCAAACTGATGCTTCAAAGCTTTGTCAGGCAACTCCACGTTAGTATTAAGGCCATGTGCACATGGAGGTATTTCTATTTTGCTTTAAAAAACCCAAACAGAATCATCTCAAGAAATGGTTGTGGAAGAACTGGATGTAGTATATGTGCCAGAAATACACCAAAAGCTGAGAAGAAGACCTGGAGCATGCACACATAGATGATGGCGGAGAATGCGAGTGGAGCTAGGAAGGACGTTGGTGTGGACGGATGAAAAGACAAATCATGCTCATTAACTTCTGAAGCACCAATGTAACGCTGATGTTGCCTCAAATCTCATTCTTCCGTTAGTCCACTTCTTTGTAGTACACTAGTACACAAGACGCCCGTACATGACGAAACATCCAAACGACAGAATCCGTGTGGACTTGGTCTACGTGGATATTGGATGTAACCTTTCACTGGGCTGTGTATCAGTCATTCTCAGGGATAATTTTGTATGGCATTAGAGAATGTCACATATGAAACACTGAAATGAATCAAAAACATCCAAATGAACCAGTGACGTGGAGAACCTAGAACAATGAACGTTCCATTGTGGAACTGTTTTCTTTCTCAGACACCAAAATTTCACTGGTTACTTGAGCCCCAGGATTACGGAAACTACTTGAATCTGGTAATAACAGTGTGAGTGAGTCCAGTGTGAGGAAGGGATCGTTATTGTTGGAGTTTAAGCGGAACTCTGACCTCCGGATATCTCTGTATTCTTGTCTGTTATGGCTAAACCTTTCCTCTGCCAACAGAAAAACTACGACGAAGCAGATGAAGACTGCAAACATGGTAAGTGAGGGGTTCACTTAGTGGGAAAGAGGAAGCATGACATTATTATTTTAACTTTGCCATAGACTCAAGTCAGACCTGAAAGCAAGAAGCTCTGAATAACAGAAGTCTTAGTTCCTCCTTTTTCAGTCAAGTGGCGGATGACGCAGCAGCTCTACACTTTTAATTGCACTTTACAGAATTTGACTAATTATTGTGTGTTTTTACGTGTGAATGACCTGCGAGGGACGGTAAATGTCAGTCAGTAGGCGTATGGATTCATATTAACATGTTTACATTTGTTCCTGTGCTTCTAATGTTAATACGCACTGTCCTTTTCAAACCAACATTAAATAAACAAATGCTGTAAATAATGTCTCTATCGTATCTGATCTTTCGACGCTACCACAGTGTTTGAGAGGAAGCCATCCACCGTTTTATTTTACTAAGACCTCTAGTCTAGTGAGTCAGTTATGTGAGTCGTTTACCAAGATTGTTGTGTTGGAAACCTATGTACAGCGGCTTTGAGATAAACTAAAAGGATTTTCTAACTATTCCTTCTTTGCTATGTTTGTTTGGTCCGCCTCGCCCAGTCTTGGCAGAAGAGATTGCTCGAGGAAACGGTGTGTTACAGGCCAGCTTGCACGCCATGGTGTTGGATGGCAGTCTGCAGGAGGTGGCCAGCATCCTCTCGAAAGCCTTGTTTGGAGAGCCCATGGTAGGATTCACGAACACTGGGTGTGATCCCTGCACACACTCAGCTCAGTCATGTCCTCATGAGGGCGCTGTCCCGCAGTTGATACAAGATGACAAGTGTGGAGACACTGTCAGGGTGAGAGAATATATCACCCAAGAAGTGAGGAGTCATTAGATTTAACATAGAATCTGTTTAGATGGTCATGAGTGTGATTTAAACATTTTTGTACCCCCATGATGTTCAAAAAAGTCGGGGCAGAATTTATTCATCTTCTCCAGCTTGCTTTGCTCACAGGTCACAGTCAGGGCCACATGAAGGACAGACAACATTCACACCTACGGGTGATTTATTGTGACCATTTAACCATGACCGCTGGTGGATGTGGGAGGAAGCTGGAGTACCCGGAGAGAACCCACAGACACAGAGATTCAGTTAATTCTATGATTGTTCTCTCAGCACCAGAAAACAGCAAACCCTCCTACGTCTCCTTTTCCCTCTCCTGGTAAAGCTTGTTGACTTATGTTATACACGGTTAGAACTTGGATCCAAACATGGCCCCAAAAATAAATGTCTGCTGCCAATTTTGATTTTATTTGTGTGCCAAGTTTTCCCTCCACCCTCCCTTTGCTTATCCTAAATGCTCTTCTAACATCAACACTCACGCTGCCAGGGCTCTTCCTCCAGCTCCTCTAGAACGTTCTCCACCAAAGGAGAAACACATCAGGTTTTTCTCTCATTGAATTTTAAAATAAATTTAAATTATTGCTAGCAATGATAATGAGCAGTCAGCACAAGGAGAACTCTCTCCACCATGTCAGACTGGATGAAGCCTGTTGATTCTTTGTTGCTCTGTTATCATCAATCACAGATACAAAACAAAATCTACCATTTTCTTACAGAGCAGCAAACCTTCATGTTCTAATTTTCTCATGACTGTTACCCCATTTGTCTCCTTCGCCTGCAGAACGGCATTGTGGCAAAAGACCTGTCCAGGTTAAAGATTCTCTTCTCAGAAGTAGAGGTGAGTTCCTCCAAGTGTCTGTGCTGTTCCTCCTTAAGTTGACACTTCAGTATTCTGTGTCTATTCTATGATTTCTCTATTGACTTGTTTCTAATATGACCCGCTTGTACAGCTTCAATAGTAGTGGATGCAGTGTCCAAGGAATTCTTGACTTTCAGATGCAAAAGGCCAGAGGAGACTTTAAATAATAGTAATTTACTTAGTCTTGTACAAGAGGAGAGTGTAACACAATGGATACAGGGTGCAGAGTCTCAATTTGATCTTTTATACAGTAGGTGTGAGTCAAGCATGATTATCAAGAGAACAACAAGATTATGATTACCAAGAGGACACATGCTACATAGATACAAACAGTCCTTAGTCCTGATAATAATATTTTTTCCTCTGTCAGGCTGTAAGTAGAGAGATGGCACCAGAATACACAGATGACCAGGAGGAAGGTGCGAACACATACACACACACACACACACACACACACACACACACACACACGTATCACTGGTTGATTTCTGCATGTCTTTCAACTTCAACTCAGATCAATGACATATAAACACTGCTTCAGTTTATAGATTTTCTCTTAAGACCTATATTGACTGTTGTTGACAGAAGTCCAGGATGGCTGGCAGTTCCGGCCTCCTCCTCGAGGAGTCACCAGCAGTGAGGAGTACACCCTCTGTAAAAGGTAATCGACAAGTCTCGCCCTTGAACCCTTGACCTATTGTAATTTCTGTAGTAAAACCTCAGCTACGAATGTTTGCACTCCAATTGGTGTGTTTGCTGATCCAGATTAGGTTGAAGAAGTTTGAACAGAAGTAGCTTTTATGTTTAATGCAGTAAACTTGTATCTCTGCCGGGTCATATGCCAGAAATCATTCATTTCCTTCCTCCCATTAACTGTTGGTTCTAGTTTTTGTTTTCACTTTAACTCTGAATGTCATGCTCCTCCGCAGTTCAACCACAACTGTGATGGTACTACTGTTGACATTTTCAGACTGGGTCACAGTGTACACAGCCACAGGGTTAAAATTTATGTCAGTTCTTTTTACTATACTGTATCTAGAATCTACCAGAACAACAGTCAAAGAAACTGAAATGTACTGAATTGATTACAAAATGTGACATTCACATTCGAGAGGTTCGGAAATAAACAAGAACAATTATGTTCACAAGCACTCTCGCACCAGTTAAAGTGTCTCTGCCTTCTCTGTAGGTTTCTGGAGCAGGGTTTGTGTCGTTACGGGGCACAGTGCACGTCAGCGCATTCGCAGGAGGAGCTGATGGAATGGCAGAAACGCTACGCGTCACGGCTCATCCGCCTCAAGCAGCAGCAGGAGAGCAAACACTTCACGGAAAACTACATGGAGACGCTGATAGAGAAGTGGATGAACTCCCTCTCCCCAGAGAAAGTAGTAAGTGAAAATAAAAAGCTCAATATATGGACTAAAGCAGATGATCCGAGAGAATTAACCTTACACAATAGTATGATACCATCATTTTGCACATAAAAACACACTTTCTTTATGTCCAGCTGCGCCCCAGAGTAATTGTACCAGTTTTATGGAAATACCATACAACGTACTAAAAAGTTAAAGGAGTACTGATGAAAAGCCTTAAAAGGCTTTGAGGAAAACTGGTGCACCGCTGTTTAATGCGGGGGGGGGGTGTGGATGGAGATGACCTGTATCATCAAAAACTAGAGGTCAGCTGATGAAGTCAGTGTAGCTCTTTTGCTTTTACAAACAGACCATTCATACACTAATGGACACTCCAAAATTGCAAACTTACAACAAACCTGCATGTCCCCTGCAGATTAAAGACTAAAGACATTAAATCTTTAATCGCTCCTTTTCTTGTCTGGTTTTAAGCCTTCTGCATCTAAGTGTTGTTTCTCTGACTTCATGCAATGCCATCGTTCATGGAAGAGTGTTTGTGTGTGTTCTTTTCAAATTATCCAGTTAAGTGACTATTTAGATGGAGTGAATGTTGAAACCAGCTCCGGCCTCTCCGTTACTGTCACCTCCAAAAAATCCTCCCATTCCTGGATCTTCTCCTTGCTGTGCAAGGTAGGATGAAGTGTTTAATGCTGTAGCCAGCACGTGCAGATTGTTTTTCCTGTGACATTAAGCCAGTCGGCTCTCGTTTTGTTAAAGATTTGTTCTGATTGTCCATCTCCGTGTCTCCCAACCAGCCGGCTAGAAAACTCTATCGCATCGCCCTTCTCTACGACGCCCACCGACCACACTTCTTCATCACAGGCGTCTCTGCTGGGGAACAGCTCCAAGCCGTCGCAGCAGGCTGCCAGGAGTGGACCCCTGGAGAGGAAACGGCAGGTGCGTGCTGGATGTACCGGGTTTGTTGTCATCATCAGGGAAAGCAAATACAACACAGTCCTTGGTGAGGTCTGAGCAGGAGTATGTTTCATTTTATGACTCTGGGTGGGATTTTGGGGAATTTCATTTTTTTTGTCTGTTATTTTCTGTTACTATCAACACAAATATGGAAACTGACACGGAATCTTGTGGAAAAAGTCAAACTAACTTCAACTTTCCCCCATTGCATAGCAATAAATCCCACTTGTAGGTTGTCATTTGTCACCAACACACTCTTTGGTGACAGTTTGCTCTTCCCGATTATATTCCCATTTCACGAAATATTAAGAACAGCACTGTGTAGCCTGGCGCAGTTCAACAGCACCACAAATTACAGCCTGTAACTGCCCTTGTAGCATTTATTTTCATTCTACGTCATTGGTCTTCTGTTAGCAGATCACCAGACGTCGAACGTCTGTGGTAAACGTCCGTACGTTGATCTCTGCTGTGCTTTCAGGGGTGGCGGACAACGGCATGGACCATTGCGTGTACAAGGTGGCGGTGGGCTTCAGCACAGAAATCTTTGGTACCTTCCGGCAGACGGTTGTTTTTGACTTCGGCTCGGAGCCTGTGCTAATGCAGAGGGTCATGGTGGACGCTGCCTCCATTGAAGGTGTGGAAAAGCTTTGAGAAATGCTTTACAGTTGAGAAGGACATTATATAACAAACAATGGCCGTTTGAAATGAATGTGACCAACATCTAATCTTTTACTCCTTCTGTCAGGTGTCATTCCTAATGTTCTATCATTCTGTCTTCTTCAGACCTAGAACACCTGATGGCAGCCAGGCAGCAGCTCTTAATGACCGCCAAGCGTTGGGACTCGTCCTGTAAGACCATCGTGGAGTTCACGCCCAATGAGACAATGGCCGAGCTGGAGCGCAGCCTCCTCGCCCGCTATCAGATCCCTCTGTCGGCAGACCAGCTCTTTACGCAGTCGGTCTTGGACAAGACTCTGACCAAAGACAACTACCAGGCCCGTCTCCATGACCTGCTCTACATCGAGGAGATTGCACAGTACAAAGAAGTTAGCAAGTGAGTGGATAGTTGTTTTTATTGTCCTTTTGTATGTAAACAAAGCAAACACTAATTCATCTCAGGTTAAGGCAACATACCTACAATTTGTGCATAGTTGAACATAAATAAATAGTAATGTATTGGTTTTGATGCAGTGTATTAAACTGATATTCCATCAAACGTATGTAAATCAATGATTCACAGGTTAGAGGTTTATATATTTTCTGTATATGATGATATAAACTGAATAACAGGTTAATTTGTTTCATTTTGAAAAGTTAAATGCAAAATTTTCCATATCACAAAATAATCTGGATTTGAGGTCAAGAGACTGGAATATTGGGCACAGGCACCCATCAACAACAGTAACACACGACACAGTAATTATATGTCTATAACAGCGTTTCTTCCCTGAGAAACTTAATTTCTTGACAGCGCTAAATTGTCTATCTTGCATGACTGGTCGTTGTCACAGAAGGAATATTAACAGGAAGATGGATGGCACATTTCATCAGGAGACATTGACCCACCACCAGGTGTCAGACTTTATCTTCTTTGTGAATGTGCTGCGTGTGCGTGTCACACTCAGTTAAACTCCTGGTGCCATTTAATAACACCTCTCTGATGATTCCTCAGAAGTGGGGAAGGAAGATTTAATTTTTTTCCCTCACAAATGAACCCGGAGCATTATTGAGAACTGATTCCCGCCCTGGTGTGTCACTGGTCTGTAAGTGTGTTACTGATTATAGCTGAGCACAGCAGCTGCCTAACCCCACATTCAGAGAAATAAGTGAAGTGCACCCTTCCCCATTACTCACTTACTTATGTCTCATCTTCCCCCTTTGTTCTTCTTCCCTCTTGGCTGTGTGTTATTTGACCTACGTATGGATTGATGTATTCTTACTCTTGCTCACGTTGAGATGTTCTCTCGATCCACTGTGTTCCCCGTTTGTGGTATAATCCGTCTGCCTATCAAACATCTACATTCTCACAGGTTTTAATGCTCTTCATAGGCAGGTGTGTTTCAGCAGACTTTATCACGTATGGATATACACATGAAAAAAGGCTCAGCGAGTCTCTTCATGAGAGTTAAGTCTCTGATTCATCGCATTCCAGTCCTCTAATCAACAGAACGAGCTATAAACCATAAGAACTGTCAGGTCTCAGAGCTCAGAATAGACCAAATTGACATATTCACGTATATATCTATATTTACATGTAAAGTCCAGTCTAAGGAAGTTGATGAATGCTCTTCAATGTGTTTCACTGCAGGTTTGCAAACAAGTAATGAATATATGTGCTGACATCAGTCACCCCTCTGAGTTCACCACCCGTATTGCGCCCCCGTTTCATCATTTCAGTACCGGCAGACGCAGTCTCCAACAATCCTCACTGAAAGAAATTCACTTCTCCACTAACGTGCGCTTGAGTAATCTTTGTGTTGTTCTTCCATTTCCTCTCTGCTTCCCTTCAGTCTGTTCAGCATACAGGCCAACACATCAGTTGACACTCTGATGCTCTGGTACAAAAAGTACAATCAATCTCGTCTTTCTTTAAATGGTGAATTAAATCAGTATATGATCGTTGTCTGCGCTTGCGCTTGTAAACTTCGCGGCACTTCATCATAATTCACGCTGCGTATGCGTGTCTGCAGCTGGTGTCAGTCCCGGCCGATCACATGAGGCTGGTATCCTCACATTTCAAAAGTAGCACGTTCTCTCGTGTCACACTCAGTGTGTAGTAACTGCCAGGCGTTGTTAAAGGACACGGAACACTTCTGGAATGTCGACTAGTAAATCACAGATTAAAGAAACACTTTTCTGCCCCCTGACTCATAAACAGCAGAGGTTCACGCCATGTTTAGATGTTGCTGTGGCCGTGAAGAGCCGGCAGAGATGTTTGATGAAGCAGCGGGCTTGATGAAATGCCCCTCATTTATTAAAAAAAAAATAGAAATGTAAACACAAGATCATAAGCTGCTCTCACGCTTAAACTGATTGACCTGTCGTGAAGCAGAGCCATCCAGCTGTCAGCGTAGAAGAAATCGCTGTTGTACAAGAGCAGCAAGCGTTTTAAGTGGCAAAATCAGAGGTTAAAATGAATCCTGTCCAGGGAAGGAACGAACTATGAAGAAATCTGAACCAATCATGCAGTAGACGTCTACATATTAAGTTTCTTTCCACATCTATAATAGAATTCTTCCATGTTGTATTATTTGTATTATTGGAAGTTCCTCATGTCTTTTTGTACCTCTAGACTATGCATCTGTTGTCTTCTGACTGTAGTCATGAGCCATTAGCTCATATGCAAATATGCTCCCTATTTATTAAAGGCAAAAATAAATATCTAGAGCTTTAAAATTGAAATCATAAATATTGTTAATGCTTTAGTTACAAGAACAACAATGAAGAAGATGCACCAAACTAAGTGCATGCTCAGAAAGGAACTCATTTTTCAATGACGTTTCACAAAAATAGTGTGTCGATTGCTGTCATTTTCAAAGCATTTTTGTGTTTGTGTCTCTCAGGTTCAACATCAAAGTGAACCTCCAGCTGGTGACCAGCTTTATGCTCACTGGGATTTCTGTCGGAGCCAAGTATGCCCAGAATGGACAACTCTTTGCACGTTTCAAACTCACGGAAACACTGTCTGAGGTAATGTCGGTCTGCCCCGGCAGCTTTTTGCTGTCCAGCCCTAACAAGCGGCGTCTTTCCCACCTCAGGACACCCTGGCGGGACGGTTAGTGATGACAAAGGTGAATTCGGTCCTCGTGCTGCCTTTGGGCCGCGAGGGCTTCATAAGTCAGCCTCCTCCTGGGGTCAAAGAGCGCGTGTACGAGGCTGTGATTGAGGAGAAGACCAAGGATTACATCTTCCTAAGGATCTGCAAAGACTGCTGCGAGGAACTGGGTCTACTGCCCGACAGAGAAATACAGGTACGAGTCACAGGGGTCTAATAGATGGAATGAAAGGGCCACGTTAATTTCCAGGAACCCGCTTCTTTGCCTGCGTCGGTGCGTACTGAAAGACTTTACCTCCGACTCCCTCCGCCCCGATCGTTTCTCACCTCCATCCCAAATGTCAGCAGAAGAAAAAGACAAGTCTCTGTTAACAGTTATCAAAACAAGCCTCACTGTGGGAGCATAATCTTCTTATTCTGCATATGCAGCTTCTGCTGGCTGTTTCATTTCCACTCAGCCTTGATGTGTCTTCCTCTTATCTCAGGCTCTCGTGGTTGGGGGTGGGGTGGGGGTGTGGTTTATGCCCTCATATGCTTTGTCTTTCTCCCCCCGCCTTCCTTCTGACTGGATTCTTTACAGTATACCTGCTTGTCAGTCTCAAACATCAATAGTACCTCAGGCAGTGTAAACCGTCTCTCACTGGAGGAATAAAGCCGGCTGAGAAGAATTGACTGCGGCCGTCCCTCAAGACTTCTGTAGTCCCACAAATGTCCCTCCAGACATTTGTAGTCCTTCATGAAACTGAGCCTAAAAAGAAAAGGCAATCAGTGGAACTGTACTTTCCAGTCCCCCAGACGCTCTCACTGGGAAGAGGCGCCATGATTCATTACATAACGGTCTAAACTATCTAGAGACCTCTGGAGAAAGAATATTAAATGCATTAAATCCTTCACTTGAGTCTTGGTTTTGAATGATTTGGTTTGGCAGGTAAATGAATGTAGTTAGAGGTTGTTAGTGCATTATGTTGAAGACATTTGTTTTCATAAATGTCTGTTACGTATCACAGATGATGGAAGACAGCCAGGAACTAACCTGGTCGTACCGGCCTGTAGATGGAGGCACTCGGCTTGTTGTGACACTGACTCGTCCTGTTGCCTCTGTGGCAGGTGGAGCTCCAGTTCCAGCTGAACAGACTTCCCCTGTGTGAGATGCACTATGCCCTGGACCGCATCAAGGACACCACCATCCTGTTCCCTGACGTTGGCCTGACCCCAACCATCCCCTGGAGTCCCAACAGGTACCACATGAAGTCACCACCCCGCGATGTTGTTGTGATAGAAACACGTTGTACACTTTAGGTGCTCATCAATATTTTAATTAGATACTCTTTTCAAACTATGTCAAGTTGTTATTGGGGACGCACCAGTACCAGTATCAGGTGTCGGTTCCAGCATCAGGTACTGGCGTTGGGTATTGGCTCCGACATGGGTCTTGGTTTAGATGATAATAATAATAATAATAAACTTTCTTTGTATAGCACCTTTCATACACACATGCAGCTCAAAGTGCTTTACAATAAAAGGACTAAGAGACATTTAAGATAAGATGAAATGATCTAAAAGACATTAAAACACATAAAAACATGCCTTAAAGACATTGAAACACAAAAACAGATTTGATTAAAAACCAGTATTAAAGAGGTGCCGGCATAAGTTAATTAAAAGTTAAAAACAAGTGTAAAAAAATGATGTTTTCAGATTTAAAAGCTGCATGCATTGGTTTGTTGGCCCATTTGTGTATGTGTAAAAGGTTTTGTTTTATTTGTAAAACATTGCGCACATCCACAACGTGTTGACAACACAAACTACCCACAACAAATGCTCAAATGTCGGTGCTTGTTGACCGTCGTATTCTGTACCATATAGTGTATATAATGCTACGGCCTTCCCCCAGTCATATTGTTTTAGAGGGAGGGAACATGTGCAGACGTGTTACATAAATTCCTCTAATCCTCAGCCCGTTTATGACACAGACATTTCTTTAATAACTCCACATCATCTTCCCTTGACAAATACCTTCAGACTGCCCACCACATCCGATCAGGAGTTGACCAAACGTCCCGTCCCTGGCCGACTTGTCGGCCGTTCAGAAACGCCAGCGCATCATTTCAGCTTTAGATATCGTCCTGAAATTGGACAGGTGAGCGGAGAGAGGCAGTAATCTTTATTGACGGGAGCCAAAGTCAGAGATAATCCCCCAGTGATTTTCACGCCGTTTGGTTAATCGCTCTCCAGAATTTGATTGATGAAGACTTTTCATTTAATTGGAGTTTGGATAAACTAGTGTATTTCATTTAATGTCGGGAAAGAAGTGCATCAAGGTGAATCTCAGTACATTCAGATGACGTGACTTTGCGTAATATCACAGTAAATCATAAAGTATTATCAATATTCTACTGGGGGTCCAATGGGTCATTCAGGGAAACTTCATTTTTCATTTTCAGGTCATCTGAGTAATTTACCTATGTAAAAATATCACCTTTTGACGGGACAGTCGTTCATCTCTTCTGTTAGGTTTTCATGAAAAATGCCTGAAATCAAGGTGTAAATGTTGAGCAAAACCCCTTCAAGCTGGTCAACAAGACTTAATTCTTACTGTATTACATCTTATTGGTCTTAATTTTGTTTTGTGCTGAACAGAAGTCTAAAATCCAAGAGAGCCAACTCAACGGTCCTCTGAGCTGATGCAAGTGACAAACATACAGCTTGCATGCAGGATATTAACTCTGTAATTAATCAGGTTGATCAGCAGGTTAATGGTGTGTTATGTTAATAGGTGCGACACTATGCGTCTCACACCAGTGAGTGACTGGGAATCAACGTGTCCTAATTAGTTGCATCAGTGTCACTCAGTTGTAGCAGTATTATCATCAGTTTCTCTTTTTCATTGGCTCTGATGCTCATAAATCTTAAGTACCAGAGTAAATAGATTCTTGGAGAAATATAGTTGGTGTAAAGGAGTCAAGGCTTTTCGTCTCTGCAGTCAACACACACGCAACCACCGAGATGTTTGTGAAGCCTCCAACCACGTCTCAGTTGGTGCTCAATCAATCTGTGTTGATGGGTCTTTGGAGGATGCCGTCTTCATAATGATGACAGTAATGGCAGCAGACAACGACGGACATGCACCATAACGAGCGCTGTCAGGAATACACACACACACACACACACACACACACACACATTCATGTGTTCATTAAACTACTCTTAAAAACATATTTATTGTTGAACTTCAATGATGAAACTGCAACATTCACTCTGCGTATTAGATCTCCATCCAATATTTTTTACGTGTAAAACATGTTAATATGAGAGCCAAAGAATGATTTTTATTTACTCCATTTCACACACAAACTGACTTTGTGTCAGGATTCCAGTTCAAGTGCCGATAAACCTGTAAAACAAATAGAACCAAAGTACTGTTCTCCCACAACAGCTCTTCCTGATGATTTTGTGTGTGTGCAACCATTTCTGAATCTGACCTTCTCACTTCCTGTTTGTCTCATTGAACCAAATGACATCAACAAGCTGTTTCTGTGTTCTTGTTCCGAAAAAAAGATTTTTACTTCAAAGTAAATATTCGTTTTTCAGTCCACGTCATTCAAAGTTGATCCAGTATTTACGGAAAAATCCTCCCTCTGCTTGCAGGCAGTGGGACGAGCAGCTGGATCCTCGTCTGAATGCCAAGCAGAAAGAAGCCATCCTCGCCATCACCACCCCGATCTCCATCCCTCTTCCCCCGATCCTCATCATTGGACCGTACGGCACCGGCAAGACATTCACCCTGGCACAGGCTGTGAAGCACATCCTGCGCCAGGACCACAGCAGGTGGGTTTGTTTGTCTTCTACGGATTATTTACTGTCATCAGTTGTTGCTCTCTCCTTGAGACCTTCCTTACAGTGTCATCTTATTCCTGCTGGAGAATGTTGAGTTATCCTACACACTGATAAACACACAGGCTCCAATGAGCCACAAAATCTGCTCATGAAATCTGAAATCCACCCATCCCCCCCAAAAAAAAGATTAAATTTCTCAAATTGTCATTGTGTACACAGTTCTCCACCTGTCTAACGACCTGTGGTGATTTGAGTGTGAATGATGTCATGTTGGCGAATGTCTGTCATCAAGGCTTCAGACAGGTCAGAGGTCGGCAGATGCACTGGAGAAGATGGAGATGCTCATTGTGTGAGTGGAGTGCTACAGCTTCGGCAACCTCAAGTTGATTGAGCATTCAAAGTTTCAGCAAACACTGGGCTGGAATGAGCTTCATGCGTGGAATGTGTGTTGGGCAGTGGGTGTGTTGGTTCTGTGGGGATGTCTGCACTTGAGTTGGTGCGTTCACACGTCAAACGTGCTGCGCGTTCAAGATGAATACGTCGTTGGCAGTCCTGGTTTGTTCAGTGTATCTGCTACGCTCATGCACACCGTGAACGATCAATCAGTGTCGTGTCATCGACAAACATGGCAATGACCAGCTTTTGTTTTTCATCATTAGCGTGCTCCTCCTCTGTGCGTGAACCCACAGGAAGCTCTGCAATGTCTTGGATGCTGTTGGACACAGCAGCGCTTCAATTGTTCCCTGGTCTTAATGAAAAATGAATGCGGGGCCTCTTGGAGCAGAACGTTTTGTTTCTTAATAAGCCATGTGTCTGGATGTAACGAAACGTCCTTTGAAAAGTGTGTAACAATGTAATATTTATTGTTCTTTCAGTCTGAATCCACATACTGTTCAATGTTTAGGATGAATTATTGATGCTTTAAAAGCCAAGCCAAGTGGAATTGACCCATCTGGTGGAGTGGTGCCTGTTTGTCATATGCACCTATATGTGTCATTGTTCAGCTCTGAGTGCTTTAGTGCTCCATACATTCATTGTCCCCCACCTCACTGTGTATTACAGACATTTAAATCCTTCTACCAGGCTTTCACTTTTACTTCCCTTTCAATTTAGTATCTGAGCAAACCTGCTTACATAACGATGTGTCTGTCATTATTGTCTGTAATTTAATTAAATTGACCCCTATAACTGATTTTATTTAATTTAGTTCATTTCCCATTCTGTATGACATGGTTCATTCATGAACTTTTCTCTTTTGTAAATTTTATTCACCGATGGTGACTTCACTGTAGCAAAAAACACGACACAACTTTAATGACATGGTGTGAACCAGCTTCCGTGCGTTCCGTGCCCGGGAACCTGTGATGCATTCGACAAGTTCTTCCTCCCCTTTGGAGCTTTACGGAGTCGTATCATATATTCCATCTTTAATTTCATTTCATTTATATAGGGCTTTAAAGTGCTCAGAGACGACTTTGTTGTCGCCATCACCACATTGTAGCTTTTTTTTAAATGGACATGTGATCAAACTGGTTACCGTGGCAACACGTTTCCATATAACCGCTTGAACACTATAAACGAAGTGCACCGTTTTGGTTTCTTGGCTGCGTTAACATGTTCCTGCAGGCCGCGTCTTTTCTTTCTTATATTTAAGGAACTACACATGCCTACTTTCAATGTCTTGACTTGTCTGTCATCTGTCTTTCAGAGTCCTAATCTGCACCCATTCCAACAGTGCAGCAGACCTCTACATTAAGGACTACCTTCACCCTTACATTGAAGCAGGCAATCCACACGCCAGACCTCTCAGGTAAAGAAGCACACTTGATCATAGAAGTCAATTATTCAGTAAGGGCTGGAGGCCAAACATGGAAAACACGTGTGTTCGATGATTTTTGATTTTTCAAATGGCAGCTACTGGACAAAACGGACCAGCAGTCATATCCTCATATATTTAGGCTGAATACGATGTATATGTTTTCTGCAAAGTGAGAGCAAAGATTCAGTCATTGTCATCGCCAAATATGACATGTCACAAGGGGTTTTATTGAAACTGTTTATTTCAGTGAACACTTGACAATCAAATGAATAAATAATAAACAGGCTTCATGCTCAGCTGTTCAAGTAATAGAAAGTAAACATGTAGAACAACAGGAGGACTCTTTTTTTTTTTCTTATATCAAAGCTCCATAAGGTGCATGTTTAAATAAAGCATATATTAAATACAAATAGCCTTTTCTGCTTTTTTATGTTTTCACTGGCGATAGAACCTGGTACCTGCCTCTCTTTTTCGTATCACCTCCATGGTATGAAAGTGTCAAAAGTCCACACACAGTCTCATCTCTCTTCTCCATCTCCTCCATCTTCTACATCGTTTATGTCGTGGTAAAGAAGGTCGTCATGATAGTTGTTGCTTGAGTGCCGCGGTGTCTGATCCTGTCCCTCCCCCCGCCGGGGGGGGGGTGAGCAGAGACCTCCGGCTGTAGACCTTCCAGCCCTACAGCTGCATTGGTTTCACAAAACACACATTCTGACACACTGTGATGTAACACAGGGCAACAGTAGACAATAATAAACCTACTTCATTCTGTCTCAACCTCAAGCAAATCCCAATTGACACACTTTAAATCCACTGATGTGTTTGTTTCTTTGTATATGACTATGGATTTATCCTTATGTATGAATGTGTTACTGTCATTAGACTGATGAATCAATGTTTTATTTTACTACACATAGCTGCAGGAACCTTAGCACATCATTTCAGACCAAGTAATGTGATTGAACAGCACTCTGACTTTCAACCGCACAATCACTCTGCCTGACAGCACTTTTGAATGAGCGTTAATTAACTCCACATCAACACATTCATCTCCAATTGTCACACATTAACCACAGCGGCTCGCTGCAGAGAATAACAGATGTCGTGATATAAACTTGTCGTAGGTGTTATTTTAGGCACTAAGTATCCGAGGAGCAGCCCTCTACCTGCATTAGGATGAGGAACATGAAGTAGAACTCTGAGACGGCTCTGTAGCGGAAATACTAAGAGCTATTGAGTAAAAACGTTGTTTGCTGTTGTTGCTGCTCCATGGACGTTTGTATAGTTACACATGTGTGAGAATATCACATCTGTATACTCCAGTGTGCACTAAAAAAACCCTTTCGCTTGTGATCCGTTGTGGTTGAGGGTGGGGTTACTGCATGTGGGTTACTGATGGCGTTCAGTTAGTTAACGTGTATAAATAATAAGAAAGCAATGTGACGCTGGAGGTGATGTTGTCCTGATCGTATTATGACACGTTCCCCGCTGACAGCCGTTAATCGCGCTCCCTCTTGTGTGGTAATGCTCCTATGAATGTGATTATTGGAATGCCTGCTGTCTGAATGCTCCATCAGACAGATTGTGGTTTGTGTCCTCAAGCAGTAACAGACGCCTGAGGAACCGCTCCTGTTACCAACGACACCTGGAGGCACTGACAACATATATAGACGCATATAATCAGAAGCTTAATCAAATCCACGTCAGAGGTCCCAGAGGACAAAAGAGCAATGTAGGACTGGACTATCCACGGTCTAATCATGTGTATGAGGGAGCACACAGGCAATTTAATAACTTGTTTCATGTGTGGACGCTGATGTCAAAGGTCCCTGGGTGAATTCCTCCATGATCACAGCAGTAATAGTTGTTTAATTCGCTCCACTGATAAGTGTCTCAGAGTTAATTGCGGTGATTTGCTTCAACTCACTCTTATCATTTTCTCTTGTCGCGTATTATTTGCATTCAGCATATCAATGCCGTCATTTATGGGATTTATTTAATGACCATAAAACAAACTACAACTGCTGCTGATTTCACAATGTGATAAAAGGTTTTCTAGGAAATGTAGGAATGTACCCCACTTCTACACAACACAGACCAGTACTCACAGCTTATATGAAAGTAAAATCAGCCTCCTCAGGGTGTCAGACGTCATGTCAACAACCCTTGTATTAACTGCCTCATTCTGTCTTTCTTCAGGGTATATTTCAGGAACCGCTGGGTGAAGACGGTCCACCCAGTGGTCCAGCAGTACTGTCTCATCTCCAGCACACATCTCACTTTCCAAATGCCCACAAGGGAGGACGTCCTCAGGCACCGCGTGGTGGTGGTCACCCTCAGCACCTCCCAGTACCTCTGCCAGCTGGACATCGAGCCCGGTGGGTCACATGTCCAAAGTTTTGCTCATGTGCACATGCTACATTCATTAGACTTATTATGCCCAGTGTCAGGTTTTCAATTCGACTTCGACCTGTCACTTTTACATCCATCACACATTCCAAGAGACTCAATCGCACATCACCTATACACTGGTTCTCCTCTGTCCCGCTCCTGAGCCAGACAAGTCCAGCCCATCACTCTGTCAGAGATACCAGCTGCAGCACGTGTAGTCAGGCAGTGTGACTGCCTCCGTAGAAGCAGACTGGACTGTGGCAGTGACCTCGACCAGTAGTACTCTAGTTATGGTTATGACCTGTTTTTGGTCTTTGGTCTCTTTTTTCAACTTTTTTTAACTTGCATTTCACAGCATCACAAAGTAGTTTGTTCCCTTGCAAACAATCCTCGCAGACAGTCGAGCTCCCTCCTCCACTGTCATCAAGTAACTCGTGGAAATGTCGCTAAATAGTAACAGCTCATTCCTCGTGCCGCAGGCGACTGTAACCAGCCGGTGTCAGCCCAGCTGCTGCTGCTTGGTGAATCTGACCACACTACGCCTGAACTAAAGGAACACAGGGCATGTTTGTTGCATGGCAACACCATCTGCCTGTTTTTAATGTACTTTAACATCATTAGCCTCCTCCCGACGTTCCACCTCCCCTGCATTTCCTGGTGTTAAAAGAAATCTAGCAAGAGGTGGTAGCAAATTATTTTTCCCCACACAAAGGTTTCTCAAAAAGATTTTTTTTTCATGCATAAATGCTAATTCCACTGTAACTTTGAAGGCTCTAAATGTCATGTAATTTTAAGTACACAGAAATGGTATTTGTTGAAGCCAAAGTCCTGTAAATGCACCAGTTTGTCTGCACAAGAGTGTGTTTCTAAAACTGTCAGTGCTGAAAGATTAATGCTGGAGTTCAGGTGAATATTGATTGGCATACAGGCTGCTGGATCACACAGTGAGGATTTGAATTTGATGCACAACTCTTTATTTAATCCCCCTCGGGGATTTTTGATATGGTCAGTAACATTGTGACAGAATAGGTATCCTGAATTACTCACATGTTTTTCTCAGGATCAGCTTCAGTGAGCTGATCCTGATCATGATGCCTAGATTTCAACATGGAGGTGTATTTATCATTCTCTATTATCAAATTTTAATTTATGAAGAATGAGAATTTATAGTTATACTTATGTATATTTTATTTATTTAAATGAATTTCTAGACATTGGACTTAGAATAATAATAATAATAAGGGTAGAATGTTAGAGGCGGAGTGTGTAAAGGAGCTTCATGATTAAATATTCCTCTGCCCCATACACCGCCCACCAACACACACACACACACACACACACACACACACACGTTTTACACTTCTAGAACATGTTGCATCCTTCACCTCACCTGGTTATTATCCTTCCCTCCATCATTCTCGCCACCCTTGTTATGTCCAGATTGGAGCATAATTCTAATCCCAGTGACCGATGGCAGCAACACCAATGTAATTTCAACCCCGTGGTTTACAGACAGGTTCACAATGCTGGCTCGCCACGTCCCAAGTGCAACATTTCTCCTTCCGTGTCTGCCTCTCTGTCTGCTCGTTGTTCATAAAGACCGTCTCTGCCTCCATCCTTGTCTCTGCCTCCCTGCCTGGGGAAACATTCCATCTGTAATGACCCATGTTCATCATGTGTGACCATTATTTGCCTGTTATATATTCATGCGGATCGACGGAAAGGAACAGAGGAAAGGGCTGTTGATAAATACAATTTATTGAGAGGGTGGAGGGACCGGGGGGGTGGGGCGAGGGGGTCAACTAAAGTGCTTGGCCTTAATTATTAACAATGCAGTATAAGAGGAGGCACACGTACATGCTGCACATCAACGTCAACAATTTTATTCACAGCACCGTGCATTCTCTTCAAATGCCTCATGTCTGAGAAAGAACATCCATAAACTGAATATATATCTGAAGTGCTGCTCAAACTCAACCTTTGACGAGAGAAACAATATCACTTTGTCCCCTAATTAACTCACTCACATGCAACCTACTGCTGGACCCTTCATTGTCTCAATGTCTACCGTTTTTATAAACACTTTTTATAAAACACTTTTATAAATTTGTCTTGTTTATAAATGTTGTGAAACTCCTCTTCTAATTCCCATTAGATAATTCACCGTGTTCAAACCCTCCCAGTGTCATTCCCAGCTGTCTGCTACATACTCTGATGTTTGTTTTTTTAAATCAATGAGTGACTGCAGATGAATACATCTGCAAAACACATTCATGTATCTTCAGTCTATTTGTGTTAAAATTTTTGTCATTCAGGTCTCAGCAAAAGCCAAGTCAATGTGCTTTACAAGAGAAAATGATTGAAAAGAAAAAAAAACAACAGCACAAGTTAAACTGTTAAAATGAGTAATTAAAACAAGAAAAGGGAAATAGAAACTGGGCACATCCTATTCTTTCACGTGATTTGCCCAATAGATAACTATGAAACATGCGCTACATAGCAGCATAAACCCCTATTTTTTCTGATGACCGCTGAGGAGGAACTCCGCCAACGTTTTCTTCTGAGGTGTGCACAGTTCAGAGAAAGAGCTCCACTTTGAGGTGTTACGGCTGGAAGAAGGAAAAAAATCAAAGCATTTTGGAGGCATTTGTTGAAAGCCAAATTCTAAGGT
Source organism: Aeoliscus strigatus (assembly GCA_901007665.1). NCBI lineage: Eukaryota > Metazoa > Chordata > Actinopteri > Syngnathiformes > Centriscidae > Aeoliscus > Aeoliscus strigatus. Next base: position 127,231 of record CAAKHB010000807.1, read on the forward strand.
GTGAAGGTCTCTCTCTCTCTCTCCCTCCTCTCTCTCTCTCTCTCTCTCTCCATCTCCATCCGTATCACCTTGTTGTATTTCTGCACGTAGTTTGTTGTGGAAATGTCGGGGCTTTAGAGGCAGTTAGCTGGTTGTTATTCTGCCGCTCTGTGCA